>JAHLJZ010000025.1:0-279335 GCA_025602915.1 Paraphysoderma sedebokerense | reverse complement strand
GACATAGGAGCAAATAGGAGCGACATAGGCAATTCCATCGGTCATTGTTAAGCGAAAAAAGCAAGTAGGAAAATATAGGAATCAAGTAGGAAGGCATAGTTTCCACATAGGACGATACATGATCAAAATAATTTTACATCGACAAATAATTATTAATCATATCAGAACTTCATGACGGCTAAAGAAGAAGAGATGACCCGAGTTCCAAAGTTAATCAAACTAATGATGCTTTATCCCAATAGACACATCTATTGGGTTTCGCACGTAGTAAGCGGAGCTGACAATTGTAAAAGTAAAATGAATTAAGTATCTTCCAGGAGAAACATTATTTATTATGTGATTAGACCAGAAAGAACAATTCACCAAATGGGTCGAAATACTGCCTGCTTATCAACGATGTAGTATTTGTCACTGTTACCTCTACATGCACTTCTACTGCACTCTAAAAGCCAAAGCTCTGTGTTCTGAAATTCCGCCTTCCGGTTGGCATCCATTGCAAGAAAGCAAGGAAGTAAGTTGTATCCTTGTTTTCAAACTCTAAGAAATGATATACTTCGCCGTATTCTTCCATCTGAATCCATTCCGGCTCTCTATGGGCAGACCTGACATAACAATCTACCCAGTGTTGTACCTGAACAATAATTAGGATTTAGAAACAACTTGAAGTCAGCAGAGGCATCGGAGAAAATTTTAAAACCACGGCCATAGTTACCAGATTGAAGTTGTTAAACCGAGAATCCGCCTTCTTGAATATATGGAGCTAGCAATGAGTGGCCTTCTCTAGTAAGTTGGCGGTACCACTTAGTCTCCGCAAAACTTCATTATTCGGGTTGATATCCTGGATCTACAATTTTAAAATTAGTTATGCCTTAAGATTCATTGATATAGTTAGGTATCCATTACTTGAATTTGAAAACTGACCCAATTTTGCACATCAGCATCAATCGGATGTGACAAAGATAACTCTTCACGGCGAAATTTTCTCTGCTATTATGACTGACATTGATTTTAGCATTCTGTGACTCCTCCACATTATCTGAGACGAAGAAATCACCGGAAGGCTTCTCTAGCGCCAAACCGGAAGCTTTTGAAAGTCCCCATGTAAGCATGCCTTACATGGATTTGAAATAAAATCGAAATTGACATAGGGTTGTAAATAAACATTCGCCAAAGCTCCGTCAATTCTGAAGGTTTGGATGCGAATTTGAAGTGTCGGAGTTTTTGGTGGTGGCGGGTGGTTGTGGCACTTCTGATATATCGACATTGCAGTTGTTCGAAATCCTCAGTAATGGGTGGCGGAACTTTTGTGTTGGTACTTGACGATCTATTTCGTTCCCAAGATTGACGAAAAGTTTTTGGGTACTTAGTTGGATACTTTTGGAGGACTGATTACCCTCATCATCGGAACCTTCGGTGTATGGTTGATATCTAGTATAAACACCAGAATTTGAAGAAGGATGAGTGACTGCTGTGATACATTTGTGCGTTCCATTATTCTCTTCCCCTGATCCGATATCGGTTTCGCTGCAGGAATCATCATCATCATAATTCTTATCGGTGCACTTAGAGTTGCTTGCTCCCACTCCGCCTGCTCTTTGGTTGAATCAAAAATGACGTTACCAAACTGTCCGGCTTCAAGGATACGTTATTCTACTGCCTAAACGCTTTTGGGGGTAATATCTACCATAGAGTCCTTGTATCCGACAGGGCTTGAAAACGCGTTCTCTGTGGATCTGTATCTCTGTTTGTCCAACGTCTTGACTCTCCTAGAGAATCTGGTAAAGTTTTAGAAAGGATGAATTGGATGCCGAATTCGCTTTCTTCCCATGTGTGTTTGTGGGGATTTCCGCCCTACATTTAGCAGTAAGTAAGATGTGAAAGGAAGAAGTTACCATGGCAACCGTACGTGTTAATGCTTTTTCAGCAGCATTTATTTGTTGATGAACTCTGAACTTTTTCCTCTATCAACAACTTGGTCCCTTCTGTACCGCAGCTAACCACCCTCAGTAAAATGTTTTATGGCATCAAGTCCAAACGAAGAAGCGAGGAGTACGTACGAAGGTTGCTTCCTTTTTGTTTTTCGTTCTATTACGCTTAGTACTTGCATATATTTTGCCTCCGATGTGAGGGACATTGACATTCTTTTGGAGTTACTGATATCGTACTGTTTCACACCACAATGTCGCAGAAAATATCCGGACATCACAGAGAAGGCCGGTGATTGACCCTTCCAGCAGCTCATCAAAAGAGTTGTACACGGCTGGAAGCGAACTGGAAGCAGGCACAACAAGAAAAGAGTTGATACTATCGATCTCCCAAATTCTTACTCGGAAGAAATCGCTGAAAATTCAGAAGTTAATAGCAACATAAGACCAATGTTCATCAGCTCTGTTGCTCAAGTGCCGAAGACTCGCCGTGTCGGTTAAGAAAATCCCCCGATTGAAAGCATATCGCTCCTTAATGAATCCAACACAGCCTGTTGCTGTTCAATGCCATATTTTACCTTCAACCCCTATCAGTCCCTACGCTAGTGGTCCCTCGAATCGTACTCGTGCTTTGACATCTGGTACGCTTATCTTCAGAATTCCGTGTAGGGCTGCAAGACGATTTGGTAGAGAGAAGTCGAAATTTGCAGAAAAAAGGGGCAGAGGTTGTCTTCTTCATCACTGAAATAATAGTTTCTCTCGTTATCCTCCGTTCTGAATATATTTGGTTGTTCTAGTAATAGCGAATTCTTCGAAACAATCTGGACTCTCTGGTAGGAAAAGTAATGACTACTTTCTGGGCAATGCTTCCGACGTGTCTCGATGATCAAATTCTCTCTTGTGAACTAATAATATTATACGTTTCATAGTCCGCGGGGAATCTCATAACTGGGCCGATGACATTGATGGTAATCTTTGCATAGAACTTCCAGCTATGCAGACAGATGTTTATTTCGACTCACATTCTCATCCCGTTTGGACTCAGCATCAGCGGCGTCATCACTAAAAGTACTTGGTATGCAAACTTCTTGATTTCCGTGATGTATTCTTGCTCTCTTTATGAGTGACGCTGTTTTTGTCTTGTACCTTCTTCTTGTGACAGAAAAAAAGGTACCTAATATTCGACTCAAATTATTCTCGTTAAATTGTTTCTAATTGTTGTTACACAGGCGAAACCAGCGGCCGAAGAAGTACTGTATCCATCTTACTTGTTTCAAACGTACGTCAGAAAAAAACAAATGTATCTGGGTTCAGTTTGGAAGTATTGAAAGGCTTCTGCACTGATCAGATATGTTCAGATTTGATGTTCAACATTTGTACTCTTTTCAATAAAACGTTTTTGCTCTTGTTTATATTCATATTATGCGACACCTACTAATGCAATAGGTCAGGAACATCACTTTCCTACTACCTACGTGGTATTCTCATCCCAATTCACATCCCTTCGATATGAGATTGATATAGGAAACACCGCACGATTCCTACATAATCCCTATTGTCCCTCTATATATGCAACACGACTTGCAGTGACTTCTTGGTTTAGAAATCCCATCGTCTCAATAGGTTTTGCCATCAATTCCTGTTCCGTCAATGGGAAAGCGAGATAGGAAAGGTTTCATTTTTCCTATAGAAAGCTATTAAGTTTCGTATGTGCGGAATAGCCTTATCAAGTAGGACTCTGTGCCAAAAACTTCCCTACTTTTTCCTATCAAAACGCGTCGTAGGGGTGCGTGTAAATGATACGTTTCACTTTAAATTGAAACAGCAATTCACATGAAGCTGTTTCATTTTTCGAAAAATCAGATCGATTTACTATCGTACTCTAATAGAATTTAAAAGAATTAATTTTTCCGAAGGGATCAAGCACTGCGCCTGAAACATTGCATATATTTGGTCTGATAGCGATGTTTGATTAAGACAATCGATTAATGTTCCCTCGTATAATTGTCTTCTAACATTTGCGGACACTTTCGAAAGAAACTTCTGTTTGCATAATATTCTCCCAGGGCGACAACCTACAACAGTATTAGCAATTAGCATAGGAAAAAAATAATGCGATGGGGGGCAGGTTATTTATGCTTTCTGCGCGGAGCTATTATATCATAGGAAGCTGATGAGTTAGGCCTGAACTAGAATGACAGTCACTCGTTGCCCATGAGCTCTCTCTCGCAAGAAATTAGCAAGTATTGAATCCGTGAGCTATAAAAATCAAAAACCAAGTAGGTCCAGCTCCAAAACATACTTCTCAGCTCTCTGTCTTACCATTATTATCACATTTTGAGAATATTACTAGCTCAAGTATCTGCGATGGGACCGAAACTGTGTCTTCATGAGCATCCATAATTGGTATTCAAAAGAACGCCCGGAAATTTATAAACGACTTGAAATGTTAGTCGCATCCGGAAAAATTTATTCCACTTTAGCGAAATTTTATGCGTGTCTATTCCACGATTAATGAATTAATTCGCGGCCAGCCCTAAGAGATCGATTTGCACCTCAAATGCGCTCACGGCTTGAAGTTGGCCGAAGCAGTAGCCACGCATATGCTCTCTTACTAATTTCTACCTGTTCTCTTGCATCATTAAATTATATGGCTTCAAAGTAACGTTTCAATCAAGGATAATTGAATGCGCTTGCTCCATTACACTAAGTAATATTTCAACGATAATATCCGGAATTTAAATTGTTATTTTTGAGTTGGTGCTGAGATTTTGGTATTAGGTCGGTGACTACTGCAGTGCCGGTGTTACAACTTATGTACATTGTAGATATCTGCTATTCACCAGCTTATACATCAAAGCATAAGTCTAGACCCTCTTTGTAGCATGTTCAATCTTGCGCATTCTTGGGACTGATGGCACTGGACTCTCCATGGGGGGATCAATTCTGCCAGCTCTTGCAATGACGGCCTGAATTAATAGTGCAGCATTTGCAGCTCTACTACTGAGAATGTGATTTTTATGATTCCGCTTGTTGGCTGCAAGCTACACACCCAAAATAAGGTGGGTTGAAGTGAGCATTGGCAAACCTTCATTAACTATATTTGCATTTGATGCAATTCGACGATATGTACTTTTATTTTACATATTATCCCATTTCCATCCTGTTGATAGGTCATAAGTATTACTGATGTCCGGCATAATTGACATGAATAAATTCTTATCTGAATTTTATCGGAACGATACCTAAAGTTTCAGTGGCTAGAATTGGAGAATGTTTCTACATTGTCGCCCTTAATAATGTCTCACAAAAGACAGTGATCCATTGATTTTCATTCAGAAGTTAGGCGTTGTGTCGGTGACTTCCTTTTTCATAGAGCCCAGTGTGAAGCCACGTCACCATAAGTCAGCCAGAGTTTAAACATGTGTAATACATCTATTGACATCGCTTCAGCCTGCACAGCGCCAGATCAGCTATTATGCCAAAATAGGGTGGAGGACTAATGGAAGCCTCATAGTTTGTCGATGCTTGTCTGACTGTCTCTGTAAGCCGGAATATATATTATCCAGTGCCGAGAACGCGCCAGTTGAAACCTTCGGCTGATGCTCCGTTGCAATTGTTTCCACCACGTAACAAGCTTCACAAGAAAAAGCTAAAATCAGAACATGGGCGGTTATAACATGTGTTTCCTCCCACTTTAATATTCGTCCCCTTCTTTCAGCTGAGCTTTTAGACATCAGAAGCATATCAAAATCCACTTAGTTTCCGGTAAACTCAAGTTGGATTATTATTTTATCACTCAGACTCCCTACATCTGATAGAAGAAACATCCGTTGATCGGTTGCAAAGATATATACCCACAATAAAAAAATCCACCGAAATGTCAGACTTGGAAGCTTTTCACGGACTTATCCGAAACATTGATGACGCTTTGTTGGGTAATATGTTTTTCTTTATTCTCAATTTACGAGGCTAAAATATTCACTGAGTTTCCACTTACATACTTTGGTACGGCGAACATTCATGCAACCTTAAATTTTTATGCTTCATCTATCACATCAACAGTCATTGAAGCTGCTAGAGTTGGGCTGGTCCCTCTTGTGCGGAAACGATTGACGGCAAAGCAGAGATCCGAAATAAGGAGTGGCAGTGTGTTCGTCTGGTAAGATAAATTTTAATTATGCCCGCGGTAAATCATGGAAAAGTAATACTTACGATTTGTTTATTTTGCCATTGGTCGATCGCTATCGCTTTTGCTTCTACCATCTATACTATACTATATCTAATCAGGAATGAGAAAGGAAGTGGAATAAAAAGATGGACGGTATGTATCCATATTCGGAATATTTTTGAATTGTGAACTTCAATTGTCCCCTTTGTTTGCCCATCATTGCAAATCTTTGTGACTGACGGAGATATGGATTTTCGCACTTATAATAGGATGGAAAAGCATGGAGTGCTTCCAGAATAAACACAGTTTTTCTTGTCTACCGAGAGCTGAGCAAGAAAGTGCGATACGGTGGTCAAGATGTCGAAGATTTTGGTGGTGAAGTTATGGAAGAAGGTTTAATCAAAAAAGCGGTGTCTATATCGACCGTTGATGACAGGTTTCATCTCGTTTCGTAAGTACCGAATTTCTAGTGCCTTTTTATTCGGAAATTCCGTTTGGAAGATATGGCATAATAGCACATGTCCTGCACTGTTTGTTAGTTTGAAACGTTCTTCACACGTCAGCCCCCTCTGTTTGTAATTTCAAACGACTAACTTCAATTCTCTGAATCATCCAAATATCCGGTACAATCTTTTAGTTATTGCAATAATGCAGATGCACCGAACTTACAATCCCCGGATCAACATCCTTTATACAGAGATCTGCATATATCCGATGGAACGTATCCTAATATGCAAGAGCGGCAGCAGGGCCCCAGATACAACCGCAAAAGCAGTAACGATTCTGGTCTGATGAGCACCCCTTCGGCTTCACAAATTCGAGGATCATCACCACAGAATGCTGTCGCTAAGTCGGCGAGCTTTTCGGTTCATCCACAATTTTCTCTTTCCAATACACCTCCCTCTAGCCTTCAACCCTCTCCCAATCCCTACAGCGATACCAAATCTATATTTTCTGTGGCATTTTCCTCTCAATCGTCCTATTCGACACCCGTCGCATCCCCAGTCATACATCCTCAGTCTTCAAATCAGTCAATCCCAACCCTCCTAGCTACTAGTCAGTCCGTTCCTCAAACACCTTTGCCGATCCCCCGCCTGAACGATGACATGGACATCGAAATGACGACAAATTTACCCAGCCCGTTCCAGAAGAACAGACAAACTCCTGGCGAGTTTGTTCCCTATCCTTATTATTCCCCCGTGGACATGACTCATGTTCAACAATTGGACAGGTGCTTGTCATTTTAGATTAAGTTTTGAATACAACAGACCAATAGTTAGAGTCAACCCAATTCAAAGTGCTATTAATTAATCTAATTGGAACGCAATAATGCGTAGTCTGAACGGATGAATGCTGGTTTATTTATCATGTGTCAATTGAAATAAAGGTTTTATTAGTGCCCTCCAGAAGCATTATACTCTCCTTGCAACTACTAAAACAGCCTCATTTACAAGTGTAAATCCATCAGTGTCCACGGATTCCTTCTTTATGCCTAATTCTCTTGATACAAGCTCACGCATTTTGCCTCGGGCTTTATCATATATTTGAGGATCACGATACCAGGGGGCTTTTGCTCCAAATCTTAACAATTCATCTGTGCAGTTAAAGGCCATTGTAACCATGACAGGGTTATAAGAGATGATTTCAAATCCTGCGTTTCTATGTTGCTGACTTGTTTCCGTTTCCCTCCATAACGAGAATGACGAGTCTGTTGTTTCGAGCGTATCGTCCGTGGCTTCGACTCCGCTCATAGCAAAACTGACACTTTTCTTCAAAATGCGCAATGTCGGGACTCGGGAGGGATGAGCCCAATGAGTTGTAATGAGGTATCCCGGCTTATGCAATAGTCGATGAAAGGTGTTGAAAAGTTCATTCAGATCTCGAACATATGGGGTTACAAGACAAGAGACTATGATGTGGAACGCAGCGTCAGCTTCATTCATCAATGCCCGCAATTGCGGCCCAATGTTGGCTGAGCTTGCGGACGGTTTGATTGTTGAAAGTTGGTATCCTTGGCAGCCAGATGTCTGGAAGCGGCGTGTGGCTTGTTCAACCATACCATCTGCAAAGTCCACACCATAAATTTGCGCTGACGGAATATCTGAATTCTCCGAGGTAGATAGTGTTTTGCGAATTGTTAAAGCTGGTTCCCCTGCCGGCGATGAATGAAATGTTAATCAGACGTGGTGTGGATGGGTCGGTGGACTTAAGAACTTACCTGGGCCCATTCCGTAATCTTCGGGGCGGGAAAGGGAATTAAAACTACGCCAAAATTATGGATGATATACTGAAAAGCATACCCAAAACGTTCAAGTTCTTGCATTCTTTCAGTGCATCCGAGTTCCGTATGCAAGAAACCACTTGGTTTGCGACTGCGTCATACAGCTGCCCAAACCTAGGGAGAAAGGTATCCACATAGGAAGAGGATCCATCAGACCACTCTTTAGCTAAGTTGGCTGCCTCTTCGTCGTTCAAAGTACCCATGAGAACAGACTACGACTTCCATACGAGGGAGCCCGAGGCCGCCCTTTTATATTTATCACCGAGGGACGGCGTCTGCGCATAGGGTGATTGTCACATGGGCGACATTGTGCCGTGCCATGCCATATGCCGCTTGTTGCCAACGGCACAAAGTCAGGTCATCGTGCCAAAATAGCACCACGTGATTCGTCGTCATGGAAATCAAACAAAGTTAAAAAGCGTCTTGAGTCTTAATGGGATTTCCCATCTGACATTTTGCAATAAAACAGCATACAATCTGACACAACATGCCTCCAAAAAGGGACCCTATCTGGGGCCTCGTCTTTGACTCAATTGGACCAGTTCATCCGAACACTCGGAGGTACAAAGCTAGGTGCAAATTTTGCGCCCCTCCGCTTGAAAGCGATCCGAATACTACGGAGTCTGATGACTCACACAACCTGGAAGGCCGTTTAGAATTGCTCTATCATTCTTATACTTCACTGATTGGTATATCAAACTAATTATCTAACTCTACAGAGCCCAAACTTATCTGTGAAAAAATATTGGAATGAACTCACCGGTAATCAGTGGGCTATCAAAACGTTCGCTACTCGTATCTTGTCAATAGTTCCTCATTCAGCTGATCCGGAGCGCATATTTTCGATCCTTGCTCATTTTGATACAAAATATCGCAATCGCCTCAAGACTAGTACTCTGAAAAAACTCGCACAAAGCAAAATTTGGCTAATGCAGGAGGGAAAAGAGATCGAATCCGAGATCGAATCCACAAATCAAAGATATGATGCAATTATTGAAAAAATGGAGGTACCACGACAAGAACCTGGAACCGAAATGGATGATATGATAGACATTGAAAATCCAGAAGAAACAAATTTAGAGGAATTGGATAGCCTGTTTGACTCAATGAGAGTTGAAGATATTTCTGATTGCGAGTTTAACGACAGAGCCACAAGTTTTGGTGAGGCAGAGTACGGTGTTTCGGATTGGACTTGCCACAGCAATCCAGAAGAGATGCGAGATTATGCTAAAAGAGCTGAACGGAAGGATGGTGAGTCTGCTTCTATTGAAGAAATAATGGGTGAAGTGTTGTGATTTATTTGTATTTGTATCTTTGACATTGAAAGCATTAAAGTTGATGAGACGGCTGATAAGCAATATGCCACATGTGCCAGCATATGCCAAGTGGAGTGGCATAAAGTACGTTTTCGTGCCATGTCACATCAAAAAATTTTCCATGTGACAATCACCCTAGCGCAGATCTGCCAAACAAAGGGAGGATTGTTCCGATGACTTGCGCGGATTCCCTCTCTGCGCATATCCATCACTTTTCCTCTTCTTTCGTATATCCCATATCGAAGATACATCGAGCCATCACTAAAGAATCTTGTTGTCGTTAAGTTTGGTATCTCCAACTGGGTTCATCGACTCATTCGACACGATTCACATACACTTTGCTCGAAATCAAACTACTTGCCGCACCAGGACTCAGAACTCACTGAAATCATTATTAATACGCAGAAATAAAAAAAACCATGAATGGACAGTCTGGTGAAGGGTAACTAATGATATCCACCTTAATTGTAGATTACCGAAGGTAGGCGTACTGAGTAACAGGACTTCTGTCGAACAACGTAGACATTATATATTGTCGGCCTCCGAATGTGAGATCCACATCGAACAGCTACAACGCATCACAATTGAGAACATCGGATCGGAGAAATGGCAAAAACAACATCAAATTTTGGAGAAACTGAATATACAGGCTCACTTGAACGTTCAAAATCAGTCCGAAGAATTTGTAGCCGAGCACTTTATTCTTTTCGATAAGGTCTTTCTTTAATTCGATGTATTTCACCATGTAGTCTACATTATGCTGACATTTACATGTACAGGTTCCTGTTTTAATATATGATTTGCTAGTCATTGAAACCTGGAAAACCAAAGTCTTCCCATTGTTATACAAAGATGTGGCGAAGACAGGTTCCTTAATGGCATATATGCTGGTGTGTAATTACCATTTTATTCTTTGATCACTTTTTCACCCATAATTGAGATATCCTGTTGGTAGCTATATCATGAAGCCACGATCGTTAATTTGTTGGAAATTGTTTTGTATAATAAAGACGCCCTATTGTCTGCTGGTGACACCCTTCTTGACTTGGTAGATTACTGCACTCGGAAGATTGCAACATTGTGTGCTTGGTAATTCATTCTAGTTTGAACCAGTGTGGCGGTTAAACTTACTCACCCCGGAACCTATGCTTTACGAGTAGGGAGGAGCCAGAGGAAGAGGATACGGCGGAGGATGTGAAGGGTAAGGTGGATAAAATGCTTAGAATGAGTGAAATCGAGGTATTTAATGTCAACATGCTTAAATTTTAAGAACATAGTATTCATTTTTATCGTTTTGCCTCTAGCAACTGCAAACGCAAAAACGGGAACTTGATTTTGTAGTGTCAATGACATCTCTTTCATTGCTTCGATACATGACCGATCATATCACCGAACTTCCGCTTTCAACAATGACTCGAATACTCAACACGAATGACCTCCCTGTATCTCTTATCCATTGCATGGACAAAAAGCCATGGCAAAAGAAAACACAAACAGGATGGAAGCGATTTGAGAATAGTAAATGGGTTGATGTGAACGGAGACGATATTCTGGTTATTGGTAAAATTGAAGCACAAGTTTGGCTGTCATTGTACAATTTACTTGTGGAACCAGAATGTCAGAAGAAGTACGAAGTCACCGATTATCGACGATCGGTGTTGCTTAAGGTAAGTTTATTCAAAATACAGTTTTTAAGAGGGTCTCATGATAACAAATGCGAGGATATTACCTAATATCCTCTCATCTAGTTGCGGCCGTTCTTTCAGATTGAAACTCTACTTGATCAATTACCGATACTGGAAGGCCTATATCGTTACACCGAAAACCTTGCGATCACCATACCACCACATAATGTGGAAGCAAAACTCGGTTTACTAGTTGAACAGGTAATTATAAAATTATACAGATATTTGACGAAACGTGATATTGAATATTCTTCACTGGCTGTTAGGTTCCGGAAATTCTCGAAAGTATCATAAAGGGTCAGAACTGGAGTAAACTAGCGCAAACTCATAAAGCTACGATATTCAATGACACCGAAGAATCTAGGACACGTTTGGTCGAAAAGTAACGCCCACTAATATTCCGTTAACTAAATCGTTTCCTCTTCACTTAACCTTCAATTTCTTTCGGACAGCTTTGCCTCGCTATATGACCTCGCGTCATTGGAGTCTCTCCTTGACGATCCAAAATGCGCTAAATGCGGAAACCTCGCCACCCAACGGTGCTCTCGATGTCGTTCTGAATGGTATTGTAGTCGACCTTGTCAAGTTAAATCTTGGAAAGCGCATAAAACGGTTTGTGATGTACTTTGTGCCGTTGTTTCGGAGGTCACAGACAAGGTCGTTGCGAAGGGCAAAACAGATGGAGTAGTAGCAGGAGGGAAGACTGTTAATAGACGCACTGGGGCGTTCATTAAAGAATTGAATTAGAATGTCGGTCAAACTGTTGCTATAAGACTTGTTACTTGGAAAGTAATGTTGGGTGCTCCTGAATCACTGTTTGGCAGCCAAGCATACAGCTGGTAGAAGACTGAACAATCATTAGATGAATACTCTTTTTTTCCATTTCACTGCACTTCAATTATGACAATAACTGTATACAAAATAAGAAGTAATAAAAAGTGAGATATCTTCTACAAATAAGGTATCAACTTTGAAATAATTAACTCTATATGGTGATTTGACATACACAAATGGAGACAAGTGCGAACAAAAAAATCTATCCCAAAAGAAACCCAAATTTATCTATATGATTATACTTAAGAATAATTTAAATGCCTGCATAATTCGTTTATTTTCTATCGTAATCTAAATTAAAAGTCTATTGAGAATTCGATACAGCAGCAAGTTGAGCGACGTTTAGTCCATTTAGGTTTTCGTTCTCCCCAGATGACTTGGTTTGATCGGTGGGCGGAAACGAGGGTGAGTTCATCGGAGACTGAAATTGTAGCATCTGAATATGTCCGGATTGAGTATCGGAGTTGGTTGTAAGATTTGAAAACTGAGATTGAGTGGAGAGAGCAGAAGCCAGAGCAGCGTTCTCAGTCATAGTAAGACCTGAATTGCCGGCAGCCATAGTCTGTTGTGTTGATGTTGGTAGCAGGTTATTGTCCGATTGTGCGTTGGTAAATGAATTGTTGGGTACACTGTTATCCATGACGAGATTCCCAACATTCATCTCCATACCGACAGATCCTATATTTTGTGAATTAACTCCATTCAGCATTGGCAAAGCCATCCCTGGAAGAGGCATGGAAGACAGCTGTTGCATGCTCATATTGAGGTTTGGAACTCCCGGTACCATCATATTCGGGACTTGATGTAGCGGGATGGACATGGTGTTCTGAAGGTTCTGAGCATTCTGCATATTATTGATGTCCACTGCTTTTATCGACTGCGCAGAAATGGCATTAGTAGGTTGGAACGACGTCGAAAAGGAGGTGGGAATATGAGCTATCGATGTCGGATTCGTTATAGGAGTGTTCACAGGCGTCGGAAGTGACAAGGATGAACCAAAGGCGTTTGAATACACATTGCCACCGTTCACCGACGTATTGGGAGATTGTCGCAGTTGTTCCAGCTGTTGCTGTTGCTGTTGCTGTTGTTGTTGCTGTTGTTGTTGCAGTTGTTGGTGTTGTTGCTGTTGATGTTGTTGCTGCTGGTGCTGCTGTTCCAGCTTGTGTTCCAGCTGTCGTTCCAGCTGTTGTTGCTGCTCGTGCCGTTGTTGATTCTGTATATGCTGCTGCTGTTGAAGCTGTTGCAACTGCTGCAGCTGTTGCTGATGGTGATGTAATTGTTGCAACTGTTGTTGCTGGTGTTGTTGTTGCAACTGTTTCTGGTGTTGCTGTTGCTGCAACTGTTGGTTTTGCAACTGAAAGTCAGTTAGGGATACAGATGGTTGGGCTGGATTGGTCTGGTGTTGCTGAAATTGAGTCTGGGAGGATGCTGCGGGATGGGTTTGAACTGACTGAACAGCTCGTGATAGACTCATATTTTGCGGATTTTGGAGAGGTGCAGCCGTTGATGACTGGTCGACATGAGGAAAATACCGAATGGAAGGGCCTTTCGTATAACGAGCCTTTTTCGTTTGTGAAGAGACAGTCTGTGGAATGCTTGCTGATGTACCCAAATTATGAGCGGAATGGCTTCGCTTGTTGTTCCCTGAGGGGAGTGTTGAGCTACTTTTAGATTGGGAAGTGACAGTCGAGGCCGCAGGCCCATGTTTAGCGTTGTACTCTTCGTCCCGTTTTTTCAGTATTTCTTTATACTCAGCCGCTTCCTTCTCGTATCGTTCTAAATCATTTTTGGCAAGTGCCTCGTATTTCTTCTTTTCGTCCTCTGGTAATGTTCTCCACTTTTCCCCGACTATCCTTCCGATGTCACCAAAAGATGCGCCGTCATTCTAAAAAATTATCCGAACCATCAGACAACTGAACAGAAATTTAGAATGATTCTTCAACTAACCTCTTCCACTACTTTTGACCTGATTGCAGACATAAAATAAGTGAAAGCAGATCGAGCTTTCTTTGGCTTCAACGGATCCTTTCTGTTGGTTAAGAGTGCCATCTCTGGTGAAATGGGAGTATTCATATAGGCTTCCAATTCCTTTTGGAAACGATCCTTATCCAGCTTGGCTTTCTTTTCATACACCTAATCATCATATAAGAATGATTTAATCAATCATTGCACACATTGAAGCACAAATGGAAAAAAACGACAGCAAACCTCTTTCTCCTCAGGTGTCAATGATCGATATTTTTCACCAACAAGTCTGCCGATATCACCGAAGTTTGCGTCCGGATTCTTAGCAACAAGTTCTTCACGGACTAGAAACAGAAAAATGGGAATCAATATATATGCATGTCGCACAAAATTTCATGATTCAGAACAATGATCTCCGGGATAATAGGAAGATTGATCGTCCACAACATTACCTGCTTGCATAAAGCATAGAAACGGGGTCAGAGGCTTTTTTGGACGATTTGGATCTTTTTTCCTTCTCTTCTTTTTTTCCTCGGCTGGCTTAGTGTCGATTTGAGGTTTCTGATCCTGGGCCGCAAAAGCAAACGGCTGCGGCTGAATGGGACGGGGAACTATTGCGGCGTTGAAGGAGTTCTGGCGGGGATATTGGTTGATGAACTGGGACTGTTGGAATTGGGGAGTGGGATAAGAATAGACATTCTGATTCAATTTGAGTTGGGGAGGGAACTGGTTGTGGTTTTGTGCCTGCGATTGCAGGTTTGCAGCGGAGAGGATCTTTGATTGCGGGATAGGACGAGGGATGGCGTCTGGGAGGGGCGGCGGGACAGGGTTGGTATCCATATCGGACGGATATCGAGCGGGGATGGGGGTCGCCAGATGAGGGATGTAATGGTGTTTGCGAGGGATGACTATCAGCGATATGGCGAGGGAGTTCTTTGCGGAGGATGCGGATTCTGCAGAGGGCGCGCGACGCATGGCCACGAAACCCGTTACAAACCCTCTCCGGTGCTGCAGAGAATTCCCTCCCGAAACCGCATTCCAACCGCACAAATTGGAGAATGGCTCTGCCATCGCACCCCGAATTCAAAAATTTTATGCTTGCCTAAACTCCCTGCGCCGGCCTCCGACCCCCCTCCGACCCCCCGTTTGGCAACATGGCCCCCCGCCACGCCCTCCTCAGGGGGGATTAATTTGCAGTTTATTTCAACTCTAATTCATATCAAGTCCCATCTGAAATTGCAAAAAAAATTAATTAATTAATAGTATATTCGATGCAATTTTTTTATTCAGCATATGTTATTGCTGCAGCGCTATTACAAATCGTGCTAATTTCAGGCGGCCCTGGATGACTGCTGAGCCCCAAGCAACGCAACGCATTGCTCATGGTACAACCTGCTAAAATATACACGTTTATTCCAAATTTCAATCACAGATATCATGTCATATGTTTGGCTAAGCATATCGAAACTGTTCGTTTCGGTTAAGCGATTGATGAAAGTATTATAAATGATAAGAAAAGTTGTCAGATGTATGAAAATATATTTAAATGAATTGTTTTCATTATTTCGAAAACTTTATGCATTTCTCATCTGATCCACATTGGCGAATACCCTTGATTTGCGATTCGCTCCAAATGTATCTTGTTGATTACCGGGCGATTGAACAGAAATATTCGTAGCAGACTGTATGGTGAGGGGATGGGATCCGGCAATCGTAGCACCTCCTCCATTGGCTCTGATTGTACTGAATTTTTTCACTTGTTGGAAGCAGAATAAACTACCAGCGCAGTATATACGATATACAAGCTCACCCACTCCGCGGAAGATATTTCCGCCGTAGTAGGTTATATTGACAGCCGCAAGGGTTGGACCAACGAGAAGAATAAAAACATTGAAGCACAAAAGCCCCAGAATGACTTTTATGTCGTGCATCATTGCTTTGTCTGTCTCTACAACATCTGTTTTAGTTTTCAAAACAAAATAAATGATTGTTGCGTCAATGAATGCATGTTCAATCAAGACCCACATAAAATACATCCAGGACGAGGTGGATGCCACTGAAGAAACGGTATATTTTAAACCGGCTTCATCAGTCGACACCCTAATAACAGCGGTGGTAATTGCAATGCTTATATTCGCGAATATTGCCATGTAGTTGAATTTCATCAGGATGCTGGGTATGCGTTTCATCCATGCTCGAGGAAAGAGATGATTGAATAAGGCAACGCGCTCAAAACCAACCAAAGTGTGCAGCCCTGTACCAACGGTGAGTGGAATTGCTTTAAGGACGGCAAAGAGAGCATGTGCTGTAGCAAGACTAGGGTCTTTTTGCTTCTCAAAGAAAAAGTAGTTTTCCGTTAAGGAAGAAATGTCGGCAAGCATTAAAATGAAGGAAACCGCGGCTAATTGACGAAGAAAACGAATGTTTTTCCGAGAGTTTGAAGAGCTGCTTCCAATGGTTTGAATAAGCTGTCGAGAGTACACCAGACACATTCCTGTAGTAATCACTAGGGTCGACCCCATTAAAACCCACGGCATTACTGACATTTTGGCAATTTCTGTCGAAACCTAGACTCAATTGGTAGAAACCTTAAATGCTCACACTGCAAAAAATTATTGGTATGCACTCTTGCAACTGTTGGTTCTAAGGGGATGTTTCCTCAGGTATCCTGTCGACGGGCTAGTCCGTGCCCATGGACTTTTGTGTTCTGAGACCACGATTGCGGTCCGCTACAACGACTTGAAATTGATAATATGTCCCACTGTGGCAATACAGGTACTGCAAAGTCGAATTTTCGATCGAACACAACCGGCTGCCGGGTGGGCCACGACATTGCTTCTAACTGAAGTGCCAACGGCAGCGAGTTACCGTTCTGATCAAACCATTATGTGTGCAATTATGACACAAATTCAAGATTCGAGACCATATGTATAGCACTTCTTCAATCGTGGTTAAAAAACCATCATCAATTGCCATCGCATTCTGTATCACGTTCTGGATTTTTATCTCTGCGCATGGAAGCCTCATAGTGCCGACTGTTCAAATGCAATGTAACGGAAAGCTTCAAAATTATTATATATTGGAACTTTGACAAAAGAATATCATGAAATTTAGAATTGCCATATTTCACTTCATCATGTTGAATTGATACGGAAACATTCCTTCGAAGGTCTATTGCGAATGGCCAGCACGTTGGGCCGCCGTCTGTTCCGGGTCAACCATATCCACCGTAACTTGATTTAAACTCACCTCTACCATATATCCCAATGTCGACATCAATACCTCCAGAATCATCATCTAATATTTCAACTGAAGACGCCTTACCTTCCAAACCGCCTCCTGCACCGCCAGCCGTTCCGAAATTAACTCTCGAGAATCCATTAGTTTCGTTATCTCAACTTCGTTCTGCACCGTCACAGCGAGACGGCGTGCCTAAGATACTAGAGAATGATTTGAGACTATTGGGATGCGAATTGATCCAGAAGGCAGGAATTCTGTTGCGATTGTATGTGTTTTTTCTGTTGAATCCGCTTGGCGAAGAAAAGTTATACGACATCGAGTGGATAATCCAACATAGAATTTGTGAGCGACAAAAATTAGAAAAATACACCATTCATATTATGGGAATATCTTTGAGTGATAACCATAATTTTGAGAACATAGATATTCTTCCCGTTATTTATTAACTTTTGAACCTCGTCACTGATATGTGTTTTCTACATTCGTGCTTAAATCAATCTTAAAATATAGACCTCAAATAGCAATGTCGACTGCTCAAATACTATTACAACGATTCTATTTTGTGGCTTCCATGCGGAAATATGCAGTCAGGGTAAGTGACAACTTCACATCATACGCTTTCCCTCCGACCACGAAATGAGCTCACTTCCGAATGATCTGTACACTATTTGAAGGACATCGCGATGGGAGCAGTTTTCTTGGCATGTAAAGTAGAAGAAACTCCCCGTAGAATAAGAGATATTGTCAATGTATTTCATTACTTGATTCAAGATTTTCGAAAAGAACCAAAAAATGAAGTCCTTGATATGTTTGGCGAGGTGGGTAAAATCGTTTACAAACATTAACCTGATATCAACTGATGAACGCCTCGAAACTTGTATCTTCTATTTTAGGGTTTCTATGAGATGAAGGACGCCTTATTACGCTCCGAAATGCATCTGCTTAAACGACTGGCGTTCAATGTTCATGTGCAAAATGGATATGGTGTGATGATCAACTACCTGCGGGTACTGAAACTGCTGGAAAGAGATGACGCCACTGAGATTGCACAAAAAGCATGGAACTATCTGAATGATAGGTATGTATACTTAGTTTTTCCACCATGGATTATCCGTGTACTGATGACATGTGTACTTAGTTTACGCACAATTGTCTGGGTTCTGTACCAACCTTCAGCTATTGCATGCGCTGCTATATTTCTTGCCAGTCGTGAATTCGAGATTTCATTACCGTCTATTCCGGTTCCGAATTCAGAGGAATCAGTGCTTTGGTGCGAGTTATTTGAAACAGAGGAAAAAGATTTATATATTATTTCGGCTCATATCTTGTCTCTTTATCATCGACCGCTCCGGAGAGATTTGCCCGTGACATTAGCTGAATTGGAGAGATTTTTAAAGAGAAAAGAGGGAGTAGAAGAATTGTTGAAGAAAGACAGGATAGAAATCGATGAACAACAATACGAGATCATGATTCAGGAAAAAATAAAAAAAGAAGAAAGAGAGCGGTTGGCGAGAGAAGAAGCCGCTAAAAGGGCGAGAGAGGTAAGCAACATTCTCTCTGTCTTCTTAAACATTTCTCTTCAACAGTCAAAACTTAAATCCTTTTTATATTCCTGAAATATAGATTGCTGCACAAATCGCACAAAAACCAGTCACTCAAGTACCCGCACAACCCTCTACATCGATTTCATCCCCCGGTCAGTCATCCAAACGTCATTCACGATCAAGAAGTCCTCATAGGTCGAAAAGATATTCAAGGTCACGCTCTAGAAGCCGAGGAAGAAGAGATAGGAGTCGAAGTCGAAGTCCAGTTCGCAATCGGGATGACCGTAGGGACAGGTATCGGTCAGGCGATAGTCATAGGAGTAGAGATGGGAGAGACCGGTATAGGAGGGATCGATAATTGTGTTTGATAACAAATTTCTTATTATTTGAACGGCATGAATATGCTGGCTGAAATACACGGAAAATTAAATTACATTACAGATTCATTCTTCTATTTTTCATAAAAGCACAAATCAGTCTATTGAGGCTCACCACGCGAACCTTATATTGATCAAGTAATGGATTACTTTTTTCAGAATTTTCGTACATATTTCCCACTGCGGCAGGGCACCAGTTACTGCAAGCAATGTTCCAATCGCCAAGATACAGCATTTCTCGCAAACAAGAGAATTCATTTAAGTTAAACTTGGACCAGACCTAGGCTTCCCTTCATCGCTACTGTCCTCTAGCGCTATCTCATCTGGGTCACTCACAAAATGTGTTTTCTTATTCGGACTATTCACTCCCAAGTGTCCACCAGAATTTCCGCTCATTAAAACCCCAATGTCGGCATCAGGTAAACTTCTTGTATGCGGGTCCTCGACGGTACTGTACCTAGACGGTCTTGGTAAAGAGGAAGAGGCAGCACCCGTATTACCTTGAATTGCTGAACTGCTTCTGCTTTGATTCTTACTTATTGCCGCAGCCTGGCCAGACGCTCCACTTCTTGTCCTCGGTGTTAAATCCAACTCACTTTCTTCTTCCCGAATGTTGAATCCCAAAGTTGAGAGCACTCCATATTTATTGTGTTGTTGATTTTGAGTAGTTGAGGGTGACGAGGGTGGGAGAGGCGAATGTGAATAAGTAGAGTGGTTCGGTGAATGTGAATAAGTAGAGTGATTCGGCGAAGGCGAATAAGTAGAATGATTCGGCGAAGGTGATTTCCCCTTGGAACTGGTACTTTGAAGTTGACTCGGCGTTTGGGTCGCAGTGGTAGATGATAAAATTTCAACATCACTGGTGGCTGTTCGCATACCGGATTTTGTCGGCGACGTCGAAACCAGGGAGCTTGACCGTCCGCGGCCGACTCGACCTATAGTGCCTAACCACCCCATCGCACCACCGTTTTGATTACTTGACTCTCCTCCGCGTCTCTTTGAAACATCGTTTAATACATCATCTGCCACCATCGTTACAGTTCGCAAGAATGGCAAAGGAGGTAACGGAGGTTTTCCAGCAACTGCAGTTGCTGGCGGCAACTTCTGTGCTGGTGATGTCGGAGAAACAGGCGCTGATTTTGGCATTGTCGGATATTGACGATTTCCTTGGCGATGCACTGTAGCAGTCGGACCATTTGACATTGTGCGATGAAATATATCACTTTCTTGAGTAATAAAGCCGATTCCTTGGATTTCGCGACCGTCTTTTGTAATGACACGCGCTTCAATTTTGTCGCGACTTGGCAATTGAACAGCGTGATCGATTGAATCAGGCAAACCTCGATGTCTACAAAAGGGGATAGGTTACAGTGTGAACAGCTGCATATTAGTTATGGCCTTCGAGAATGATTCTTACCTTCCAAGGAGCTATGGTAAAAGTATGAATTGTTCAAAGGCACAAATTGTTAATATCTGAAAATAATGCATTCGTTTTGTAATCAAAAACCTACCATAATTGCTATAATAATAAGCTTGGATCCTGTTTGCCAAATTCCCGATAATGAGTACATGACTCCAGGATATCCTAAACTGTAACCAACCTGTATGGATGAGCGATTAATGCCACTGAAACCAACGATTGATAACATGGTTGAGTGAGCAATAAAAACTTACACATCCATATGCAGAGAAGATTTCAAATATAACATGAAATATTGGCATTTCTTTAGGGTTGTTCGCTATAATGTCGCCTTCAATCCAGAGAATACAAAACATAGCTTTATGGATACCCAAAACGATCGTTAGTTATTGGTTACGTTTCAAAGGATATTGCCAGTATGCTTTAAACATATTGAAAGAAGGATACATACCAATGAAAAGCCAGAAAATATCATCAAAGAACAACTTTCTAGCCTGAAGCACTACATCGGAGCGCTTGACCAACGGAGAATCCTCGGTAGGTCTGTACATGCCAATTTCGCGGTCCTGGTACGTGTTCGATTGACGAATACTCAAAGTGACTGGATACACGGAAACGTACATCATAGCAACGTAAAAAAATACATTCACGGGTCTTAATCCATCAAAACTGATTGCTTGAAATCCCGCAACTCGAGTACTTGCGCTGTGAAACCATGCATTAACAAGTTTGTCTATCCCGACCAGTTGGAAATACGGCGACGTCTCTAAATCCGTGACCAAAGTCAAAACAAATTGGGCTCCATTTAAAAAGAGGAAAACCACTAGCAGCCACAGAGTTTGGGTGCCGGAAAATAAATGCGTGAAACACCGTCGCGGATGGTCAAGAAGATATTGGTAGACTCGAATACGCTGCAACGTTTCGGGGGATCGAATTTTCTTTGACTGGTGGTATACACATGCAGATTTCACTATGACCCACATTACAAGAGGGAAGCAGGTGTTGCCGAGCAGAAATGAAATTGACCCGAAAATAAGAAGGAATGGTTGGTTTACAAATGGTACCAGACTGTCGTTCAATAAAGTCAAGCCGACATTGTTGAATAATGATATTGATATGAACATTGAAAACCATTCGTGGGATATTTTTCGAGAGTCTAACAGGTTGGAGACGTAGGGCGTTGACTTGATATAGGTTATAATCACAACAAATATCACAACCTGGCAAATAACAAAATATAGGGGAACGACTTTTTCAAGAAACCGCAATGCTTGATATTCGACTCCGCTATCAACAAACATTCAGTTATAAGCTCTTTATGCAATGCATAATCCATTCTAGAACGGCTTACCTGACTTCTTCAATCAAATGCTCACTTGGATGTGTTCTGACGTGGTCCAATATTTGCTTTAGTTTTTCTTGTTTCTCCGCCGACATATCAGCGTTCGATAGATCCACATTGTGCATCGTAAATGTGTGAATCAATTCTTCTTTCTGAACTAAATCTTCATTCCCTTCAACAATCTCTTCCACTTCTTCTGCCAACGGCACCAATCCTTGCTCCTTCACCATTTTTCGCAATTCATCGTCACCCAGAACACCTGTTCAGTTTTGATGAAATCAATTCAGTTATAACAGTGTATATGAAATAGGAAATCGAATTAGATATAAGGCCAACCGTCAACCGCATAACTATAGAGAGTGTGTACAAACCTTTCTGAGCATCTTTCATTTTGTCCTTAACGAATTGAGAAAATACCCTCCGTCTTGCCACGACAGGAACTATACTTAAGAACACTACACTTCCCATCATCATCTCTATCCACAAAACAGCTTGACTGGCTTTACTCAAATTCTCTATGTCCATGGAAGCCAATCCTGTCACACATACAGCAGATGTGCTCATATACAAGGCATCTATATATGATATTGGAGATGTCAGATAAATAATGATAGAACCAATTAATCCTACAGTGACTATGTAGGTAAAGTGGAGACGATAAAATGTAGCGTTTGTAGTATAGAGGCATTTGAGACGATTGAACAGAGAGTTGCAAGATTGGTTATCAGTATTCGTAGACGTGGTTGTGGTGTTGTGAGGCTGAGTGGATGATGCCATGATATAGAACTATGGCCCTAACGAGAATTTGTGTGATATAAAAGGATAATAATAAAATTGATATATCAAAACTGATGATACAATTCGTTGAAAGGAACAAACTAGTTCTGGGGGACCGATTTGATTTGGCCTGTCACTCTTCTCCAGCGAAGTTGCCGTCGACCGTATCTTATTGAGGGCAAGGAGTAATTTGTGTTATAGTATGTTTTTGTCAGTTCTCGGCGTATGTTTATGTGCAAAGAACATGTTCAAATCCAGAGACTTTGCATATGACATATCCATTCTTTATTATCCGAGCGCCGGTCCGACGCGACAACACACGTCATGCATGTCGTTGTTCTCTATGCATGGAAGATAACGGAAATATTCAGGGCAACATGGAGGCAGAAATTAAACTTTTCGTATAGCCAATGGTGTATATTTATGTAGGGATAGTTGGGTTCATTCACTCATACTTGCATCAGAATTGCGGCTTCCACTAGGCACCAGCTACATGCAAACATGAAGCTTACAACAGCAAGTGAAGCGACTAAACGATTTGCCATTCCTTAAGAGGCCGACAAAATCTTGAAAAAAAATTGAGACTAATATATCAAAATTTAAAAGAGAATGATAAGTTAGGCAAATTATGATTGGCAAATCCAATAGCGCAGTCCTTATCCTACAAGACCTGATGACTAACCTCTAGCACTGCGTCTTCTTCCAAATCCGTACAATGGATTACACATTTCGATTCTTTTGATCCGAATTTAGCTCTTAGAGTATCAGGTTTTAAGGTTTTCGCAAGTTCAAAGTCGTAAGGTCCGCACAGATTTCGAAATGCCGACACGATCGATGGCGAGGTCTCATGATTGTATTTGGGGTGGCGAAGCTCACTATTCATAGGAAATGATAGGATGCAAGATCCAGTTTTGTCAGTTTAGGAAGGATGTTCCGCCGGATAACAGCGCAAGATGACTTGATGTATACTAACATTGCAATACTAGTGCCGGCGGAGAAATCTTCAATCATATTCTTCAAGAGTTAAATAAGAGTTGAGTGCGAAAAAGAGCATCAGCGCAACCGGCAATATGAAGCGAGAAGTGTCAAATTTCGTACCTTGTATTCTGGTAAAACACCTTTGTAGATTTCTAAAAACGTTTCAGCATCGTATCGATTTAAGGAGAATGTAGACAAATCAGTAATGATGTATCCAGCGGACAGAATTGAATCAAAAATTTTTCCGGAGAGCCCTATTCATAGATATGTACTCAGTATTAGTTAAAATAGTAGACTTGACATCCTTGGGGGACGCTTCTTAGACATCAATGAATTTAATCGATGTCAAGGGAAAGGCCCGTTGAATGGAGTTTAAATCATGGCTAGAAGAGTAGTAACTGTTATTGATCGCTTCTTACCGTTCTGAACAGCCCATGGCTTAATTACACACATTGTGCAATCTGCCGAAGTCGCCAGCCGTGGAAACCGCAGCATGCTTGATTCCCCGAAAAAGTAGCCCAGTTGCTAATGTGGTTGGTGTTAGTTCAGCATCAATCGTGTAAATTGGAAGAAACGGAATCGAGCGACCAACCTTGTCAACTAATGATGCGCTAGTCGAGAAGTAAGTTTTGCTTTGCATCGAGTCAGAGGTATTCCCTAGTACATACAATATTCACTAAGTAGGCGGAACGTGAAAGTGATGTCGCTAGTCATAGTACCTAAAACGCTCTTCAGGATTTCCGAAGATCCAATGTTGTTCAATTCAACGACGAACATGTGCCCTCCAATTATCCTAGAAACATCTCTATCGATTTGTTCTTTTCAGTCACAGGACATTACAGATATCGATTGAGGCGTAACTCTAATGACTCACCTATCCTGGGACAGTTCGGCAAATTCTGCAGCGGCTTTAGTCGAGATATTGACCAACCGAATTTTAGACAAAGTCATGGAGTAGGGTGGTGTCGACAACTCATTCAGAATTTTGCCGAGGCAACTTGATGGCGAGGCAGACAGAATTAATAGTGCCCTATATTGCAAAGATAGTGAATGTCAGTTAGTCATTTCATATCTTATGTACAGTTTTCTACGATTCCTGCTTCAAAAGGATTTGATAGATCCGTATGATTGAATGGGCTAAAATGACCGTATTCAAATTCAAAATAGAGAAACAAGTACAACAGATGTAAGAGAAAGACGGTACAACAAACCTCTGATCTTTCTGTCCCAACTTTTTCTTGGTGAATGTATCTGCCCATTCTTTGATAACCAAAGATCTAGCAAAAATCGACACTGTAGCACCAATTTTAAACTCAGCCAAGTTCAGATTCGATTGGGGATGGCGGGTTCTTTTTAAAAACGTTCGTCTGTTCTTTATATCATACTGCGAAGTGTCGAAGGATGGAGCCGCAGTGAGTCAAGGAATTGTCAATGGATGGGCGAGTGTGGTTTCCGCGTTTCAGGGATTGTTTAACAGAGAACATAAATAGACGAATGATAAGTCATGACAAGTTATAACGTAAAGCTATTTGTCTAACAGATAATATACCATTTCAACACTGTTGTCAGCGGGATAGACAAACAGCTGGTATTCTCTCGCAAGCTGAGCATTAGTGTCGAACCATTCCACCAGGAAGGCGTACCGATCTGACGAGGGATCATCAGTTGATTTGGCCAACTTAGGAGGTAAATAAGAATGGATCATGATTGACAAAGTTTATTGTGCTAACGAGTGTATGTGATGCAAAGGAGTGTATATTCGTTGTAGGGTTAGATCAACGAGGAAGAGCGCAGTTCAAACGCGTTTTCAAAAGGAACCTCCTTCGCTTGATAAACCCATCCAGATTTCCGACGGCTGATGCACCCACACAATTTTATTTATTTTCGAGGAAATACAACCCCCGAAAAGCGCTTAAACAGAATATTATTCTACCACACATCCAATCAGATGCATCCAATTGGAATTAGTCACAAAAAAAAGTATGTAGAAGTTGCCATATTTACAGTGCTTAATCACATTTACATTTCACTAACACACACTTCATAAATAATTAAACGAGGATCCGCTGATCCTTGACTTCAAAAGATTTTTCATTCTAAACGTCACGATGTGTACAAGTACTGACGGTCGGATGCAATGGTATATGCGTTCAATAATAGACTCCAGCAACAACACCTACAACGGCAATCATTGCTTTGGTTAACGCCGCCAGTTCTTCGAAATCGTACCCTGGTCGATTAGCAATATCACCCGAGTTGTGATATTTGGGGTCTTGTATAGGCCCATTGCTGCGAAAATGGTGAAAACGGCGCAAGACAAATCAATTGAACGTATTATATGCGAAATGATTGGGCAACATGATGAAAGATTCGGGGAAAGTGAAATAAAAGGACTTACTTCTCGAAGAATGCAGTCGCTGGATACCCTTGTTCAAAAAATGACTGATGATCGGAACAACAAGCTGGAGTTTCTCCAAGGACAATAGATGGCATATATTGAGATATTATCTTATGAATCAAACGTTTATAACATTAGAAAGATAACCAATTTGACCAAGTAATAAAGAAAGGAGAAAATTCTTACCATTTTAACTAACTCAGTGGCTTCTATAGTATGATATCGCTTCGGAAATCCAAGTTGCAATTCTCGGCCTGGTTTTCTGTAGGCTACCATGTCAGCTTGAATGTTCAATATAATGTTGGCATTATTTTTGCGGAGATGTGCCGCGTAGGCTTTTGAACCGAGTAATCCTTGCTCTTCACCAGAGAAGGCAACAATATAGAGGGTCTTCGTTAAACTGACGGTTGAATTGGTGGAAGAGTTACGGGAAAGGACTGAGAGCAATGATAGAATCAGAGACGTTCCAGAAGCATCATCATTTGCGCTAATATGAATTGCGATTAGTAAACAGCCTCATTAAAGAGATAAATTATCACAATTTGGAGGGACCAATTACCCAGGAGCTCGGCCGTACTTCCACGGAAACGTATTGCGGTCATCGTAGTGGGCAGAAACAACCATAACTTCATCTGATTCGGTATCGGTACCCTTGAGTTTACTGTAACAACAGCGAAACGGTAAGCTCAAAATAAACCAGCTATACAATTACTGCACATACCAGATTACGTTAGGTGCATAGTTATCCCTATGATAGAACAATTCAATGTCACATCCAGCCTGCTGGAACCTCTTCTTGATCCATTTGGTCGCCACCTTTATGTCATCGCTTAAAGAGTGTCGTGTTTGGAGCACGCTATCAGATCGTTCACCTGTTAACCATGTCACGTCAGATTTAAGAGACGTTATCGAAACTTTATCTAGTAGGTCGACAATTTGAGGGTTAATTGGTGGTATGGTCGGGGCAGAGTAAGCTTCCAAGAGGGCATTGAGCGTCGCGGGAAGTTTGGGGGCGAAATTGTGTGTAAACACATTTTCTGGGAATGGTAGAGGTTCAAAAGGAACAGGGAGATAAATCGTATTGGGAGGAAGGAAATCGGATAAGATTTCAATGAGGGGAACAGAAGGCATTGCTGATGAAATTATGGCCGGAAGATTTACGTTGACTCGTGGGACTGATATAATTAACCGGCGTGTAGAATTGTAATGAATGATTGGCTTGAAATACGCTCTCTCGGATTCAGGAGACGCAGATTTCAATTGTGAATCCGAAGAATCCAAATCTTGAGAAGCGAAGAGGTCTTCTGAGGGAAACAGATGAGGAGTGGTGATTTCGTTCATCACAATCGTGTTGGAAGGCGATGTTGGTAGGGGAATTGAAGACAAGCTTCTACGAACTGAATCATGCCACTGGCTCAAAGAAACCAAATCCCACTCGTCATTGGAATTATGACTAATTTGCCATTCTAGTACAACCAATTGATCCTGGGGAATTGTGACCCTGCCGCTTCTGAGGATGGGAAAATTCACATATATAGGCTGAATTCTGTTGTCGGGAAGCATATCCCTTAATTGAGAGCCAGAATTGATTGATATAATCGTAACATCTTCATATGAGCCATGGAAGTTAACATGCTGGAGCGAATCGACGTTGAAGTCTGCCAGAGATTGGGAATTGACAATGAAGAAATCGGACGCCTGAGATGAGACGAGAATAGACAAGAAGGTGATCACTAGCAACGGATTAAACATCATTGCTTGCTGCAACTCGAAACTGAACGATATCAAACTATCAGATGAAAGATTAGAAAACGTTGGGTGTGGACTGAAGGAGAGCGAGTTACAGTCACATCCTTTGTGAACCCGAGCACCAGTGACATGGGGACGTGTTTAATTAACTGTCACCAAGGGGCAATCATATCCTGTTTGCACAATTCTCGGATTCCGTACACTATTTATATTAAGAGACATATAATGAAATAATTCTATGTATCTAATGTGTATGTGTGCATATAAACCGCCCTACCGAGTACAAACGATCGGAATGTAGCAGACAAAACACGATCAATGCGGCACGATTACAGAATGCTTAGATCTTATATTAAATTAAAATATCGCCGCCCAAAACAAATCCTCCAAAATGTTAATCCAACCAGCCGGAATCGAACCAGCGACATGATGATTACTTTTAGCATAGTCAAACTACAGTCATCCGCTCTTCCAACTGAGCAATGGTTGGTTGTTGAGATGTATTGTTTTCGTACCGGGTTTATTGGCTTGTAGTGACATCACTGTGAAGCTGTTACTTCTACAAGAGTAATTTAGATTCATGTGATTCTCAAGCAGAATGAATAAAATGTTTTTTTTTTGTGATGAATAGTATACGAAAATCAATCTACCAACCCGCGTTCCAGTTCAACAGTCAACCGCGCTCCACATAAACCAAAATTAAAATTAACACATCATCGCCAGAAGAAATACTGCAAAATATCAATCCAACCAGCCGGAATCGAACCAGCGACATGATGATTACTTTTAGTATAGTCAAACTACAGTCATCCGCTCTTCCAACTGAGCTATGGTTGGTTGTTAATGTATACTTACTTACGCTGTTGTGCTGCTGCCGTTTAAATAAACGGACAAATAAGGGAAAGAGCAAGAAATTTAAGCAGTACAATAGAAATAAAATCCACCAAGCTATCGAGATCTAGAGTAGCATTGATACAGAAAAATAAATGCTGTGATATATTAAAAAGGCCTAGATCGACGTCCCAACCATAGCTCAGTTGGTAGAGCGGATGACTGTAGTTTGACTATACTAAAAGGAATCATCATGTCGCTGGTTCGATTCCGGCTGGTTGGATTTTGCCGATTTTTTGTTTATGGTTTGTTTGGGTTCATACCCGGCTGGTTTTGTTTGAATTTGGTGAACGAAGTCACGGATTCTAGGTGGGTGATTGTCGCGTTTGGAGGGGTTGTATTGATATGGGGGATCAAGATTGATGCTGTAAAAATAGAAAGCAATTTGGTAAGGTTGATGTTGATAGTATTTGAAAGTGGGATTCAGTTTGTGAATTTTGAGTCTAGATAGGCAGGCAAGTTTGAGGGACAGGCAAAAACAGGCGGTCTAGAGGAAATTTTCATGACTCACAATCTACAGACTGTTATATTTATTTTGCTGCATATCTAATCATATTTCATGTTTCTTTCCCCCATGGACAGTGTATAAATATATACATATAACCTGTTGTCCTCGCGCGGTAAAATAAATTTACCAGTCGTTTTTCAACGTCCAAACCACTATCGGGTATATCTAAACTTTCAGTCTAGAGTGATACAATTCTCCTCCACTGCTCTACACAAGAATTAATGGTTACCGTTCACAACGGCGGCATGACCATTGACGGCTCCATTCACACCAAGTTTTCCTTCTTTTCTCTTATACGTTCTCCTGAATTTGCTATCTACTTCGTCCAGATAGTAAGCTCCGTTCCAGATTCCTTGTTCCACATCTCCTTGAGGTTTGTAGTCGGAAGCATTGTGAACTTTTTCTCTCAAGTCCATTAATTCTTCGAATACATGGGGAGTGACAATGGTGCGACTAGATAGGCGTTTTTGCAAGTTGATGGTGGACACGATATTGGAGATGGGTGCGGCGACACGGAAAGAGAACATAGACGAAGCAAGACCAGAACCGTATGAGAACATCATGATTCGCTTGTTAAGCTGTGAATAAGGTGGACAAAGAAGCCGAGCACGTTAGATGCGGAGCACAGTTTATAAGATACTATTGCAAGGATACCAACCAATTCCGATTCGGGAATGCTGCTTAGCAAACTGACCAAACTACCATACAAACTGCCACAATACATGTTGCCCAACATTTTGCATGTCAGCAAAGAAGGATCTGTCTTGGCATTGAACCATTCCGAAGAAAGTTTGACGAAGGCCTTTTCAAGATCCTTATCAAAGTACGACGATTCCAAGGTTGTGTCCTGTGGAAGTGTTGAAATAAGAAAGCGCAGTTAGACGCTGGGAGGTAATGTTGAGACTATTTAATTTGCAAAAGAAATATACTTTGTATTGTTGAGCGGAAGCGAATCGCTTGTCGTCGGGGAACCTCAAAAACTCATTGAGGAACTATCAGCGTTTCAAGAGGTTAGTCGTCTATGACGGCGAAAAGAGAAATATCAATAAACACATACCAAGCGACCGACTGATTTCTGTACAATCTTTGCGTAGGGGGAATGGAAACAGGCATAGTCAATGTTGTCGAGTAAGGGTTTGGTGGTACCGGTCTAAAGTAGGGTCGGTTGAATATAAACAAACAATGGAAATCAAGCAATCGACTACAATTGTTTACCTTATTACTTAGCTTTTGGTAATATTTTTGATAGCACTTGTCCACGGCTTTCATGTAACACACGACGGAAAGTTGACCATCGACCTCGGGGTACTCGGAGGATAGGTTTGGCTTGTAAAAATCATAAGTGTGCTCCATATAGGTTCCTCTCAGACCCTGTTCCATGACAAGGGGAGCGTTAGGTCCAATGAGCATGGCAACGACACCGGTGCCGGAAGTGGGTCTAGCATTTCCGGAAGCGTAGATGGCAATGTCCCCAGCAACGACGATAGCATATCGACCATCCCAGTATGAAGATTCCATCCACTGCACGGCATTGAACAGGGCAGAAGTACCACCATAACAGGCGTTGGTAGTGTCGATACCTTCGAGATCGTTGTTGCCATGTTCGGCAAAAAGTTGCATCAAGACGGATTTTACGGATTTAGATTTATCGACGATGGTTTCAGTACCGACTTCGAGACGACCGATATCATTGTACGAGATGTTATACTTTTCCATCAAAGAGCGGACGACTGTGACATTTGAGAAAGGCGAGGGAGGACATAAGCACGGTCATTACTACGGAAATAGATAGAATTACTAGAAGGCCAGAATATACAAACATACCAGTCAAACAAATAGAGTTGATATCTTCTCGGTCATCGACGAATGCCATTTGAATTTGTCCGAGTCCTATGGTATATTTTCCAGCAGCAACTCCATCATGTTGTTCTATCGAAGATAATGATTTTAAACAAGAGGGCATTTACGACAAGTCAGTATGAACGATACACCTCATGTGAAATCAGAATAAAGTAGTATCTACCTAGAGCAGTTTGCTCGATGCACTGTTACAAGTGAGTAAAAAAAAAGAGAGAAAATGTCAGTGAATTCATGTCCGCAGTGTATTATTACACAGAGCCGTGACCAAAGTCATTTCAAATTCAAAAGGCCCGGCCCAAGGAACGACAAGTTGCTTGTTTTAACCATCGTAGGGCCAGGAGATTAAAAATATGAGGGGAAAGAGTATAATGAAGAAAAGAGGCAAAGTGTGTAGGGTATGAGGGTAGAGAAATAAACATGACAAACATACCCGCCTGGGAAAGTAGATTTCCATTGCATGGATGCCGACGTTTTGCGGGTAGCCGGCGGGGGTGGTGGGATCTGCAGAGGAGAGCATATCGGACGACAGTTTGGCGGGGGGGATATGTGAGAAGGTGGAGAAGAGAGTGTGTGAGGAGGAGTGGGTATATATGTGGTGGAGAGAGGGAGCGGAGAGGAATGGAGAGGGCGAGCAGACAGACAGAGACAATGGGGGGAATGTGAATGTGAGCGAGTGGTGCAGAGAGGGAATGAACTGCACTGCAGCTGATCACCCGCGATAAACTGGAAACTGGAATCACACTCCCGCTGCTGTCTGCTCCTATTCCCCCATCTACTCTACTCTACTCTACTACTAAACACACAACACATAAACACATAAACACACTCATCTAAAAAGTGGAATTTACCTCCAACAGTACCAGGCATTATCTCTAGTTCGCTCGTGATTGGCTCGCCGCACGATTGCAAAATAAAAAGAATTCAACGCGTCAAGCGATGAGCGATCCCTGTTCTTATTGATAAACACATCCACTGCATTCCTCCCCAACTATATAAATACCCCTTCAACAAATCCACCAAACACTCACCCTCCATTACCCCCTACCGTTACTCCTTTTTTCTTCGATAGGGGTATCTCCAGTGTTCCTCCTTACTAAATTGACTGTCCTGCGGCCGCAGTCGCTGAGCAACCCCGCGAGGTAACGACTCCCTCCACGCCTCCGTGAAAAGTTCAAACTCCGACCTCGCATTTGGCTGTTTATCTCCGTCCTCTCTACTTTTCATCTAAATGGATCTACATACCACCAACAATCAACAAATCTCCAGGCGCACGATAACCCTCTTATTTTCTCTTAATTATCCTCTGATCATGACAACGGGCATCAGATAATCTTATCCACCTGCATAATACAAACATGAATTCACCTCGCTGCTCCGCCTGATCCTGGCATCAAAACAGCGGCGCACAGCCGCACACAACAGTGTCCCCTTTGTTAATCGGTGCACCTCAGGATCGTCATGTAACAATAGTTCAGCTAGGTCACTCAGTGGCCACTCACCACACATGAAATACTGCGCAGTGCGCATGACTTTATCCACATGATATTAAACATAATAATAATCTATTCTATTCACAATGAGTGAGGTTTCACCTACATTTACAAATATAATACATATTTTATACACCATGATTCGGTTTTCTACAACCTCAACCATCAATATTGTACAACGGTATAACAGCTCGCAATCCACAACCCAGATAAAATATAACCTCACAATCTCATTCGTAGACACTAGGATAATCTCCTGAACTCACATCGCTCTCATCATCTTCACCAGTATCTTCCCCCTCCTCTTCTTCCCCTTCTTCAAGTTCTCTCCCGCCATGCCCGCTTTCGGACTTATAATCCATCTGCCCAGACACACTTCCGCCCGCACTACTGCTCTCGACACTCGCAGATCCGCCACCACTGACTCTGGAACCAAGACTACTCTTCCCTACCTCGACTGACTTTTGTGGCGGTAGTGCCGGAGACGCATGCGACCTGCTTATGGTTGATCCAGAAACGGACGGGGAACTTGTTTTCCCCGAAGCGGCAGAAGAAGGCGGAAGTTGTAAATGCCCTGAAGCATTCGTCGGTTGCGCATTTTGGGGTGAATAATACGGTTTTAGTTTGGCCCGAATATGAGGGATGGTAGATTCGGCGTATTGCGACCAATGTGAGTACAATGTAAGAAGATCCTGTGTAATCTCAATAATCTGGAAATAATGGCAAGATACAAAAGAGGTTAGATGTGACCCAATAAACACACATAATTTCAACAATCTCATCATCCATGAACTAATGAATGACACACCTTTTCGACATCAACACTCAATTCAGAAAACCACTCTCTCATATCCTTCTCTTTGTCACCTTCCCCAACTTTCACTTTAGAATTAAACACGACAGACATGTATATTGCAGCCAAAGCAATCATATACGGCGGATACAGCAAGCACACGTCTGTTCGATAGGAATCATTAACGATGAACCAAGCAGTTTGAAGAATCGATTTATCCAGGTTGATTGAATTGGTGTATCTGTCAAAACGGGAAGATGTGTCAAACGTGAGAATCTCAACAAAAAATCAAGTCGATTTAACTGCCAATAGAGGACAGCATGCATAGAAAGAATAACGTACTGTAACAATGGTCGATAAGGATGATAAATAATTAAATTAAACTCTAAATCTTCTAACAAATAAAACTCAAATTCGGTGACATCCGAAATGTCATATAGGAATCCGCCATGACCTATTCCAAAGTTCCTGTTTAGACAACAACCCAAAAAGAGATGACAATCTCTCGACATTTAGGTTCCCATCGTAAAAATATACCTTGCATCCCATGTCTAAATTCATTCACGATAGTTTTCACGTATTGCGGCGACTCCTCTATTTTACAAGCAAGATAGTAGCATGTACAAAGGACCAAAGTAGGGTCACATTCTCGAAATGAAGTGCTATATAATTAACCCAAACAATTTTGTCATCAGATAAAGATAGAACGGAGAATGCAAGACAAGACAAACTTACCGCAAGTAAAATCTCTTAAAGTAAACCAACGCCGTCGAAATAACTTGCTGCCGAATATGCATTCTCTTTCCAATTTTATACAGTACTATATATCACCCAGCAACCCAAATTTAAAACCAAAAGATATCAAACAAACCAATAAAGAAAAGATCCAAAGCAATTTTGTTAACACTAGTTTTTGTAAACAACCCGAAATTGTCGCGACGTGGAAAATAACAAACAAGTTGGAACTAGATAGTGGCGGGAACAGGAATACGAACGATTGATGTGCCATATTTTGAAATTGAATAGTTCTTCTAGAGATAGAATTTCTAAATCGGGGGCTTGAGAATCGAGGAGTTGTTTCCGATTTAGGATCCAGTTTTTGCTGTTGTAGCATGCAAGTTGATGGAAGGGTTAATCAAAGACTCAGCAACATAAGGAGCGAAGGCGAGGAGAGGATGGAAGAAGATGACTACCAATGCGTTGATGTCCAGAAGTTCGCTGCCATTGATGCGAGGGGGAAAGGTAAGCACGGATTGGGACGGATAGATATGGATAGATGGAGTGAGAGTGTGAGCGAGACGAGTCAAATTCAATTCCGTCGGAGTTGGCCTGCCTGAACCAAAGCACCGGTGAACTAGTGAACCAACTACAGAGTCCAACTATGTACACTGAACAGCAAGAGACCACTTGATTCCGATAAATTTATTTCGCCTGAACAGGGAATAAAGGGTGCATATACAATATACTCCCTGTAAGTAAAATTCAATATGGCAGTCTATTTCTCCATCTTCCGTTTCTTTACAGTCTGCACTCTCTTTCCGCACCTCAGACATTCCCAATCCTTATCACTCATCATCTTAACACGCACACAGTAATAGCAATACAAATGATTACAGTCCGTGATATACGGTATCGTGCATTTAAACTTTCTTTCTAATTCGTCCCTCTCCGGCCCGGGTTTAACGAATTGAGATGGATTGGATTGGTACTGGGGCGAGTTTGCCACACAGATGGCGCAAGTTTCGGGGTGAAGTTTTGATAAACGCGAGCGATGAGGTGATGTGAAAGGGAGGAAACGAAGAATTCGTCGTTGGAGGGTCGGTAGAGACAAAAGTGGTAAGAGGAAGAGCAAGAATTCCTGGATATTATTATCAGAGAATCCGCGAATATCGGGCAGTCAATTGATAAAAGTGAGCAAGCGGAAAGATTATGTTAAAGAGAAGATAACAAAGTATGACAAAAAACTCACCGTAAATGCATTCCAAACTAGCTGTCGATTAAGGAATGCAAAATTGACCTGGCGATTCATATTTCGCTGCAAATAAACTAGTCGCATTCGTAGAATTCGATCCGTCAAAGATCGATACCTTTAAAAACCATTACATAATCTTCAGTCATCCACAATTCCAAGTAGTTCGTACGAACTAAACTGTTTACGACAACGTACTTTCCATTATACAGGAAAACGAAAAAGTTTAGTAGACTGAATAGTTTGAAATACTTTTCGATCTTCTGACTGTGTTTCCATATTTTGTATCGATAATCGGTCTAACCATGCATCTGTCAGTAATGACTCCACAAGTGTCATTTCAGAATTTCATCCAATATCGAACTAAACAACTCTGACCTCATCCAGTTCGCTCCATCCCCACTTAACCATTCCATCATTCAATCTTTTCCAGGCCCACTCTCCACCCACGTTAAATACTCCCCAAAGAACCTTTTGTCCCGTACTAGGCGGTACATCTATATCCGCTCGTTCTGGGACAACTCCATTATTCGGCAGGTTCTCAATGGAATCCAATAAACGACCATACTCGAACGGATGACCGTGCGCCCTTTCATCACGATACTTCAGATTTTGTAATGAGAGGCCATAAGAAGTGTTGTTGGGGAAGATTGAAAGGGAATATAGAATGACTTGAAGAAGGAGGGTGAATTCGGGGTCAAATGATTGCTTAATCGATGGCTGTAATATATGTAATTGAAAATGTCCATGACATGGAGTTCAATGAGGAATAGTACAAGGATATTGTAATTAGAAGCGACATAAAAGAAAGTCGTTGTATGTTATATGAGCATGACAAGATCTGTTTACCGAGAACAAACTCAACATATCATGGAGCTGATCTTTCAAAAGAACCAGTAACTCGGAATCCAGAAGCTCAGCGTCCAGCTGACTAACTCTTATTATCCTGAATGGAGGGGTTCGATGTCTAGTGGCCATCCTGGAATGAATGACAAAGATATAAATAGTGCCAGGTAGATATGAAGAGACTTTGTGGACGAGGTGAATTTCACCTCTCGCAACTTAGATGCGTGCTTTGTTGAAAATTGATTGATAAATTGCAACTTAGTAGCACTCAAATAGAAATCTGAATTGGAAATTTTTCATGTCTCTTTATATTGTTTTTTCGCTTTATATTCAACTTTAATTGCCATTCACCATTCCCAAGATTCATTTTTCCTTCCTCGGTGGTGATCAGATTTCAATATTTACACAGGCTCAACATCCCATCAACTGTTCTAATCATTCAAAGAGTATGATACTCTTGACCTGAATGAGCTGCTCTAAGGAAATCGAACTGTGCAACCTTGGCGACCCCAACCCCTCCTCTCCTTGTACCAGGGAAAAGGATCGAATTCGAATACCATGCAATTTGATCAGTCCTAACTTTCTACTACGGATAATAGGAGAAAAGAAGCAGGAATATTTTGGCATCATCGGTGACATAAATTCATTCATCCGCATTTTTTTCTGCTAACGAACAATTATGTTACTGGTTTCGGACCCTTCGGTGTGAGGTTGAACAATGACCCAGATTGTGGAGGTTGTTCCGCCACTCATTCCGGCCCGCGCGAGTTCATCGATCAGAACGCCTAATGTTGCGTCATAGATGTGTCACGCAAGGTCAATATTGGTGCGTTCCTGTACCATATAAAAATACCCATTTCCCTGGATTTTTTTTTCTCAACAAACATTTCTATTCAGGAAACAAGAAACAAATCCCTACAACAGTCTTCCACCTTCGCTTTACCTACCCATCAAGAATTCAATAAAATGGAACGCATCGATAGAACCCAACTCTACTCTGACCTGCTCTACAGGTTCACCTACGTCGCTAAATTCGTCGACTTTGGTGACGAAGACAAGGCTGTAATCAAAAAATCTGCCGCTATTCTGGCTCCTTTGGTACCCACTGTCGTTGATGCTGGTTTGTCATCATTCCTCGAGTTTTTCCAGTTCTGCGGATCACGCGGCTTTGAGATTACTTATGCATCCATTACGTGTTAATGCTAATCCTTTATTTTATTTATTCACAGTCTACAAGAAGTTATTCTCTTTCGACATAACAAAATCTCACTTTCTTCCCAAAATGGAAGGGTTTGAAGGAAACGTTGTCCGAAACATGGAAGAATTGAAACAAGATAGTGAACAAATCAAGTTCAGGAAAGATATGTTGTCAAAGTATTTAGTTAAATTAGTGACGGCTGAATACGATGAAAAGATGGTCAAATATGTAGGTCGACGGATTCATTTTAATTTTTCGCTTGGCAATTTTTTTTTTTGCCGCGTGCTTTAAATGAATGAGCTTATTAAACTAACTTATTTTTAATATTCAGCTCGACTGGGTAGCCAAGATCCACGTCGCTTTCCCCGGCAAGAAAAGTAGAATCAATGTTGAATATATTCATGGTAAGTTTCCTTACAATAAACTTTATAAGATTATATGAGGGTTGATCTAACATTGCGTTCCCTTGTTAATTACAGTCAACGCTTTGATGGGTTATGTCGAAAATATATTGATCAGCGCTATCAGCGAATGTAGTCTCGACGCCTCAATGAAAAAGAAGGCTATTTTGGCGTTCAACAAACTGTTATGGTACGCATTATGTTATTTTCTATGCCTTTCCCTTGTTTCCCATCTAACTTGTACCCAATTTTACAGGATCCAAAACGATCTGTTTGCACAATACTACGTCAAGGATGGTTATGATATACCCACATCCCGAGTAAACGCTGCTGGTCTTAGCCCGCGTCCTAGCACTCTCGGCTCAGTTGACTTATTTAATCCGTCAGTGTTATCCGCAGTTGGTGGTGTTGTAGTGGGATTGGTGGCTGGTTATTTTGCCAATACAAGGTTTTAATTGATTAGTGTAGAATAAAAAAAAATAACTGATTCCGTAGTTGTTGATATTATAGAACTATCCCTTTAATAATATCCCCCGTTTTTTGTTAAATTTCTTCTTGCCCAACCAATGCTAGATAATGTTTGAACTTTGAAATCTAAATACAGCCGTTGCCTGAGTGGCTTCTGGCAGTGCAACCCAGAACTTTGACCTACTTTGACAAATGATTTATTTCCGTATCGCTTTGAAATACACAACTCCATTCTTCACACATTCATTGACATTTAACCCTTGATCATCTAAGTAAGATAACACTTCATCATACACATTCTCTTTCTCACTCCCGCTTTCCTCCTCTTGCGCGCTCACAGTATTATCCCCTTCCGTTACTTGAGGTTTCGATACCGATGATGCCTTCTCGCCTTGCTCTTTTTGCTGCTGGTTGCGCACAGGTTCTGAGTTTGCATTGCATGATATATTGAAGAATAATGTCTGATGAAGAAATTTTAACGGGATTTGATAATACGCTTTTCGTAATATTTTGAACGTCTGGTCCCGAAACGATGGGAGAATGGCCTGCAGGTAATGCAAAATATCAGCAACTAATGCTCAGCAAATACAATGAGATATAAAAAAACCGAATGCGCGTACATCCAAGAATATCCTGTCCAATTTTCGAGCACTTGTGTAGAATTTCAAAAATTTGACGTAATCCCTTCGTACCACACACATCAGAATTTTCATGGCAAAATCCACATGTGAGCTCTTTTGCAAATGATTCGGGAGAGATGTGTAAAGTCGAAGGGAAGTCGAACGACCTGAGGGAGAGTTGATGTAGCAGATATGGTATAAAAGATGGTACTTGGTGGTCTCGGCAAGATTACGTGGAGGTTTCTGTAATTTGATCGAAAAATTTTGTTACAATAGATGGCAAAATTTATTCCAAAATCAGACTGAAATGCATATTCCGTCAAAAATACCGTGGAAAGATGACTTACATCAATCGATTTCTCCAGATGAGGATAAACTTCATCCAACAACCCGGTTGTTGCTTTTATAAGTTCCGCAAAATTTTGTCCAAGTAAACTCATTTCAATTGATTTTTCGTATACTAAAGAGAAATGGGAAGTTGTCATTCGTATTGTTCTTTCTGTCGCTAGTAGGAGTATGAAGAGGTACCTTCAACAGCGAAATCGTCAAACAATCGAGAAGCATAGACGCCTTCCCGTAGTTTCCCTGATATCATAATCAGTCAAGAAGATATATAAAATGATTGGATATCATCGCTGAAACGACGTTAAAAACTTACGAAAGTCGCGAATGATGGGATTATACGCTTCGATGCTCTGGGTGGACGAACCGACCTTCTGTATCTAATGAAAAATGAGATGAGACAAAATCAGAGGTCTACCAGTTTAATACTTCAATGGACATACTTGTTGCTTGATGTGTTCATACAGTGTACGCTGATTTTTTCGTTCAACTAGGCTGGCTTCATGGTTAATAATTTCGATCGGCCTTTGAAGCTTGGCTCTAAACAAACCTGTTTTCGGCATTATCTGCTCTACTGACATGAGTAAATTGTTGAGATACAGGTAATGTATCATTAGAAAATCGACTTCTCCGCTGGTCAATCTCCGATTGGGACGGCCGAATTCGGTCATTCAAATCCCTCTGCGAGGAATGCGGTCTACTATTGGCATAATGCGGAGGCCGTGCTCGGGATGGACCATTCGTTGAGCGATATTGGAATCGACCTTCGTTAATCGACGGACGAGAATGGGAATCGTGATGGCCTCGGTTGGGTGGATAATATTGAGGGCGAGGTTGACCTATTCCACTTGGTGGTGCTGAATGTAGCCCTGGAGTATTTCCGGGTCGAGAATTACTAGATCCCCCCCAATTATCACTTTGTTGTATATCAATACCAACAATAGTTAGTATGATACAGTTGTTGTTAAATCATATATGAAATACCTGTCGCTTGGCCTATTATTTTCATTAAGACGATTACGATCCCTGGGTTCAAATGGTCGGGAAGAACCTCTTCCTCTGGAATAGCCGCCTCTCCCACGATATGTCCTGTTATCGGACATATGTGTGCAGAAAGCTCTCTTATGTACGAATTTGAATCACTAAAAAGATCGTGCCGAGTTGAACACCGGTTGGCGCGAGACCCACTCTTCGACTACCTCATTGAAGTCGTTAGGGATATGAGTGAGGAGGGATACCCGAGGCCTCCTATTCTGCTGCAGGCAGTATGTCCATCAGCGCAAAGTCTTTTGTCCATACTAGTATCTAGGATCCCAGCGTTGCCATCTATTCCTCCGCGACATTTCATAGTCCGACATTCTGATTCAGCCGACTACAAGTCATTTATACAGAAATTGTTTGTGGTCATTTATGAATGGGATATTCCACTTATTCCTCTGACTATTAGAAAAGAAGCTCAGGGTTCTCAGTTGGATGTAAATTTGCTGTCCAGTCAAGTGAGCGTTGGGAATACTTCGAGCCAAAGCGAAGTAAGTGATGACGGCAGGGTTGTGTGTGATTGTGGACGGCCTCTGACCAAATTATATTATCTATTTTTTTAGATCGTAAATAGAGTCATCTCAAAATTTGTGAATCCGCAATTTCTGGGCAAAAATTTGCTGTCATTCGGTTATCGACGGGTAGGAATTCCTTAATGTGGTTATGTGGTGCATCTATTGGACGTCAAGTAACAATTATGGGTTTAATCCAGTCTAAATCGAAATCCACCAGGCCGGGAGCAGCCGAATTTGAGAATTATTTCCCGAACACGTTGGTTAACTATTTACGCAGTGCCAATTGGGAAATTTTGCATTCAAGGCTAGTGATTCTCGCTATTGCCATACGAAAGACAGTTGTTGACAGGGATTAAAATCTCAAACTTCTAGAATTGGGGATGAAATGATGGAGTATCTATTGTCGAAGACGTCAATGTTTGTGGCACTACCGAATGGTTGCAGCTTTCAACTTTGCGGTACGCATATTTGTTGCATAATATCGTCGAACAATGAATTGAACCCTACACTCTCAGGGCCACCAACTACTAGCAAAACTATCATTCGGAATGTGGTCCCAAAATCCTTGTGGAGGAGACGGAAAGAAATCGTCAGTAACAAGGTTAAGAATATCGATGATATGTCAGGAAGCCCAGGTGGAACGACAGATCCACATAGTGAGGTTGATCAGACGACGTCAGCTCGTGCCCGAAAGCGCAAATCAAAGAGAACGCGACCAGGCAGGAGGAAGAAGACGACAGTTCAAGCCACAACGGAAGCAGAATGGCAAGAATCAATTCAGGCTGTAACTCTCTGCGTACAAGGGCGGAAACGCCAGCGAGACATGTCGGATGATGTAGATATGCAATCAAAGCGTATGAAAACTTCCACTGATGTTATTCATCCAACTGGTTGTAAACGAAAGCAAGAAATCTTTCATGAATTCTCTTCGGTAAAACGAGTGAAAACGGGTGAAGATGCCAAATGTGATGACCGCAACTCCGAAAATGCAGCATCGATGCGTGCTGTTAATCCATCAGTTGCGCTGAGAAAAGTATCACAGCGGACTAAAGCCTTCCCGTTGTCCTTGATATTATTTCATCGTCGTCGTACCTTATATGGAGATGCTCAAAAAAATCCGAAATCAGGAGGGCTTATCAATGGCCTTCCAGCCCGATGTATGGAATTTCCATTTTCTAGATATGTCCCACAGCGTTTCTATCAACACTGATGAATGTGTTTTGCCTTGATAGCGGTGCTCAATGCACGACGTCTCAATCCCTCTGACCAAGATATTATCAGAATTGTTGCCCATATATTCCCAAAACAATTCGGACTACCGAATATTTTTGATTCTGTGCTCAATGGCACCCTTTCGAACTCACATGGGGCTGAATATTTCTTTCCCGCAGATCAATTAATGGTAGTGCCTGAATTTAAATTCTACTTATGTTCAAGAACTAACAAGTGATTACAGGGGGGATACCTCAAGCTTCCGTGGAGATTGAAAAACATAGTAACGAGCATCCGATTGATGGTTCAGGAACATCGCAAGTTAAACTACAAATCACTTATCGGTCGGAATTGTCCATTGCAGGTAATTTACCATATTCATTTCGCCGGACTGAATATTCCAGTAATTTTCACCCTTGCATTTTTGGGCGGCATGAAGTCAAATATTATCAGTGATCACACATCGCCACAGTTGCACCAACCCGAGCCAAATCAATCCGGTATGCAAGCGCGGTCCCCGAACATTATTCAAAAGGAGGGTATGTCTGTCACGGGCAATTTAACGGGTATACAAATTTCGAAGCCACCGAAACCGAAGAAGAAAGATCGCACCTTTCCAATTACTTGCCATTCCAGCTATTATCAGGTGGGTTTTATTTAAATTCGCAGACCGGAGCACCACTTTTTAATATTGCATCTCTATTTTTACAGGTCTACCGATTTGTGTATTCGTCCGTAGTCAATGTGGTACCATCATCCATGTGGGGCACTAAGAAAAATTTTGATAATTTTATGAAAAGTTTCTATCCATTTCAATGGCAACTTCGCTTCTGAATTAAGCTAATACTACTTGTCATCTCTCAATCAGACGTATTTCGTTATTTACGACTTAGGAAGTACGAGTCGATATCATTGCATGAAACAGTGCAGGGATTGAAGGTACAGTTCACGCTCATATCTCCAAACAAACCTTTCTCTGACAAAAGACTTTGTTAGATTCAAGATATATCCTGGATAACAGGCGGCAAACGAGACGTCCCCTTAAGCGAAGCAACGAAACAAAAAGAAATTTTTTACGAATGGTGCTATTGGGTGATGAACCACTATGTTATTCCCTTAGTTAGAGTTAGTATTCCCTTGCTGCAATAATACCATTTCATTGCATACGACAATGGTCTGACAATGGATACTTATGCTCATAGACAAACTTTTACGTAACGGATGCAACCCCTTATCGAAATAGAATATTTTATTACCGGCAAGATGTGTGGATGAAATTGCGGAAGCCAGTGGTTAAATCATTCGTTAAAAAATTATTCAAAAAAATGGATAAGGCACATAATGCCCCATTTCCCTTCCTTAAATTTCGGGCTCATAACAGCATTCTCTAATTGTATAAATACAGGAAACTGCAATCTCGATAATTGCCAATCGATCTCTCGGCTTCTCGACTGTTCGCTTACTGCCCAAAGAATCTGGGCTTCGATTAATCATCAACTTGAGTAAGAAAACTCAAATAAAAGTGAAGGTGCAATGGTTTTTGTTTCGTTTCTGCTTGTTCTTTTAATAATCGGCTGGTTGTTTCAATAAGAATATACCGAAAATAGACGAGTCTACCCCGGCAGGAAGATTCAAATCATTATTTCGACCTCGCATTTTGACTGAAACGGGAACTCCTTTCGCCTTCTCAACTACAGGTACCGAATCAAAATTCACATACAAAATTAATAAAAAAATCGCAGTGAATGCCACCTTGCAGAATAGTTTCCAAGCGTTAAAGTTTGAAGCCGTTGGTATCATTTGAGTGCAATTCACATTGAACGTACGCAATATAACCGTCTTGTCGGCTTTTGAACATGGATTTTAGCTTCACGGGTTGCGCCCTTTAAAAGGGAGCGTATTGGGTGTAAATGAAGTATATGGAAAGTTTAAAATGTTTAAGCAGTTGGTGCTACAAGAAATGAAAACGTCTCGGAGCAATCGGTTTGTTTTTAGGTTTTTACTACCTGAAGACGGTGTGTAAAGTAATAATGGCAATATTAGCCTGCCTCCAATTTACTTCGTGAAAATGGATGTGAAGTCTTGTTTCGATTCTATTAAACATGACAAATTATTGGACGTTGTCAAAAAGGTGTTGAAGCAGGTGAGGCCTCTTAAAATCGAAATATCTTTCCATGATTTTTTTAACAATTGCACTAGGATGAATATTTGATGCAAAGGTTTTCGACATTGACATTATCTGCGGGTCGAATCCAGAAAAGATTTATGAGACGGGCGATAGGAAGTGGTAAGTGCAACCTCCAATATTCAGGAGGGAAGTACTAATTCATATTTGTAGATGAATTCCCGCAATTTCCTTGTTTTGCTCAAGATATGTCCAGCAGAAACAAAAATACAATTTTTGTCGATAATGTTTGTTTCCTTTAGCCTATAGCATCCTTTTTGAATATTACATAGCTTATTCTCTAATTTACGACTGCTCATATTCTATTAACTATCTAGGTCGTTCATAAGTACGAATCATCGAAAAATATTCTTAATCTCGTCAGTGAGCACGTTACTGGAAATATAATCAAATTGGACAATGAATACTACCAACAGGTGGAAGGAATCGCTCAAGGTTCAGTGATATCGTGTTTGTTGTGCAGGTTCGTATCGTCTCATGAGACCTCTGAAAGGCACATGTACTGACTTATTTCGATTTTAGTTTCTATTATGAAGACATGGAGTCAGAAAAGTTGAAATTCATCGAAGCGAATGACACTGTATGCAGCGGCTAATTAATCATTCTTAGTGATTATGAACTCCTAACGCATTCTGCTCCGACCAGGTTTTGGCTCATTTTGTCGACGACTTTATTCTAATGACAATGGATGAATTAACGGCAGTAAAGTTCGTTAATGTTATGAGTAAAGGTCACCCTGAGTACGGATGTTTGATTAATCACGATAAAACTATCGCCAACTTCGAAATCCGAGTTGGTGGGCTCGATGTTCCCATGATGATGCAAGGTGAAGTGACGAAATTCATCTCGTCTAAGAATTATTCCTTTATTTAAGTTTGACTCTCCTTATTGCAATCGATTGAATGAATGTCCGCTCTTCCACGACAGATTTTCCGTGGTGCGGCCTTCTCATCGACACGACGTCCTTAGAAGTTAGGAGCGATATGACCAGATATTGTGGGAACTGTATCCTTTCTTAACTTCTACTATATCTGCTGAGACGATACAGTTCTGCTTCAACTACTCCTAAACTATTCATTATTTGATATTAGATATTGACATCACTTTGACCGTCACGACTTCCAAGGAGCCGCTGAGAACATTAAGAAATAAATTTATGCAGTAAGTCTTGTGACTGCCTATCCCACAGAGGCTCCTTGTTCGCTTGATCATGAATCGATGGGTTAACATGGCCAACCAAGGTTTTTGAAATCAAAGTGTATCGGTTTACTTTTCGATCTAGATATCAATTCGGAGCATATTGTTATGTTGAACATATATCAAATGTTCTGCCTCTGCGCGATGAAGTGTCACGTTTATGTGAAGGAACTCTCAAAAAGTGGTGTTCATGTGGACGAACCATATTTACTTGGTGCGTAGCATCATATTATTCTCGTCGATATAGCTGACTCGACGTTGACCCGTTATTTCCTATAGATGCAATTTCCGATACCGTTAAATTCGGTCGGCATATGGTTTTAAATCGATTGAATGTAACTGGTTCCTGTGAAGATTCTGCGGTCAGAACAATTTCGCAGTGTGACTTTCGATGGTAAATGTCTGCTGTACTTGTCATAGTTTTTGATTTTGATACACTTTCGTCCATGTATTGATCGGTTGCCTCTTCCATAAAGGCTCGCAATTACGGCATTTCGTACAGTTTTCAAGAAAAAGCAGACACGGTATCCATTTATTCTACATCAACTTTATTTGACACGCCAGCAGATCTGCATACCGCCCCATCGCTTGCCAAGCCTACGAGCAGTATTTGATGATACTAGAAACGATGTGATGAAAATGATTCTGTATTAATTTAATCTGGGCCTCTTCATGTCCTTCATTGTTTTTCAAAAAAGATTCTTTAAGAGGTCTCATCATGAAATGACTGATAGTGGCTTTGAGCTCGCGCTAGAATTTCCAGAAGTATTGGTTAATGAAATTCTTACTCCATGCTAAATATTCCATCTGTGATACCTAATTTTTTGCTCCAATGTTTGCAATTTTATAACCACTTGATTCATCATCTGTTGTAAATCACTTACTCCATCTCTCTCGTACTTTTGATTTACGCGATGCGACTGATCTTCCAGTAGATTCATTGAAGGGTGCTTTCCTAACGTCTTCGTTGCTTGAATATCAACGCAGTCCAATGAGTTAAAATTCCGCGAACTGTTATCGAGCTGACCGAGTCCACTGTTAAAAGCTAGTGCAGTCTTTTTACTGGTGACGTTAGACACAGATTTTGCATACACAAAATATAAACTAGAAGAATTGCTTCTGAAATGATTGCGCCGTATATCTTTTTGAACTCTATCGTTACATCTCAAAGTTTTCTGCCTAGTCGCGAAAGTATGTTGTGTGTATGTCTTATCAACAATACGCCAATAGAAGACGGGATTGGCGAGTGCTTGCCGCAGCAGACGAACAGAATCCTGAATGCTTTTAGGGAAAAAGTGATTGTATCCTCGATTTACGGGATTCCATATAAAGTATTGTGAGAAGTATGCATCCAAATCTAATGCTTCGAGTTGGTCATTTAGGTCAGGCAAGCTTGACGTTTCTTCCAAATTAGTGCCTGTTATAAAGAAATTATCTTCGATCCCGAAAGATGCCTCTTGAGCTTCAAGATTCAAAGAAGCCGAGACTGAATCACCATTAGAAATGGGATCAAGAACAAGTTTGTTAGGAGAGACTTTCAGGTTTTCGCGCGAATGATGGCCGCCGGGATAGAAATTCGAAGAATAATCTTCTACAATTTTGAAGCTATTATAGTTCATCAAACTTGCATTGAAGTAACTGTTTTCCTTGCGATCGTAATGATTTCTTTGGAGTTGAGAATGACTTAACGGAAGCAAGCGAGAAAAGCGTTCATCACCCAAAAGAATATTGCATTCCGCACAGAATGTAAGAAAACTATCTATGACTGGGAAAATAAAAGGTTAGATACTTCCAATAAAAGGCATAATAAGGCAGTATAAAGTAGCTTGATTACCATCTTGATTTGCCTCTAGAATGACAGGATTTTGATCTACATAAATTAATTTCAGAGTTGGCAAAAATGCAAATGGAAGTAGGTCATTCCATGTTTTGATGTTGTTGCCAATAATAGAGAGCTCTTCCAACTGTTTGAATCCCTCAAACATGAAATCTTCCTGCTCAACTGGCTGCAAGCAAATTAAAGAAGGCAGCTGATTGTTGTCAAGTCGTAGACACCTGAGACTAAACCCGCAACAATGTTAATCTCAGCTCCATGCAAAACTCACTCTAGAGAAATTGTCACAGACCTCGGCAATTTCGAGATGTGGGTAATTGATAACTGATCGGTTATTCGATTGGAATCCAAATCGAGATATTGTAGCTTAGGGAAGCCTTGAAACCTGTCGGCAACTGTGGTAGAGGGCAGGGGTGCCTGAGCGATATCAGCGCAATCTGGAAACCAATCTATGTCGTTCCCTGAAAGATTTAATTTGTATAAATTTGGTAACTCAGAGATTTTTATGATGGCATCTGAGTTCAACGCATTGTATGATAGGTCCAATATCTTGCAGGGTATCAGTTAAAAATGACTGAAAGCCAAGTCGTGTAGTTAAAAATCGCAGTATTACGTACTTTCAAGTGCTTAAAATGGTCCGACAAACAATCTATCTGGAAAACGGTAATATTGTTGCACTGTAAATTGAGCGCTTGTAAATTCTGTAAATAAATGAACGCATCCAGTGACAAACAATTTCCGCCGGCTTCGATGTCTTTTAAGTTAATGTATCCTTTAAAGTCTCTGGCTTCCCAGCTTGAGAGATCACGGTTGGTGATATCAAGCGCTTGTACGAGGCTGGGTTCGGAGATACCTGTAATCTTTTCCTTCATCACTTATTAGTTAACTTTGAAATCATGATAATCACTAAGGATGCCGAATTTACATACTATGAAAGGGATATTCAGTCTTTTGGAACGTGTCTGGTGCCTCTCCCGCTGGCTCCTAGGTAAAGAGACATCCCGGGGATTGCAGTTACTATCAGCACTGCATTTTATTGGAAGCATATTATGAACGCTCTACACTGAAAAAATATTGATCTGTTTGTGATTCGGTTGCACGAGCATTCCAGATTATTTGTAGAGAGGCTTTAGGCGCAATAGATAAAACGCCAGCGATTTTCAAACTGATTTGCTTGAAATCGCGAGGTGAGGGGAAACTGCCTGCACTACCACCCAACAATTCCGAATCACCACCGAAGAGAGTGATTTCTGTAGCTGACATGGCATCATCATCGGACGCCATCATTGGGCAAGTAATCCGGGAAATCGTAGCGAGAGCATCCTTCGCTCTAAAATCGGCCGGGGTGAAACAGAATTCAGCAGTACAGCCTCAACGATCACAGAACGTTAGCAGTCGAACAGAGGAAGTGTCCAACGGATGGAATTTGACAAATATAACAGATACACTGGCAGCATTTATCGTCCGGAGTGTAGTACTTAATCCCAAATATGAATTTTACCTAGAAAATGAATTCACAAGGGAGGACATAGAAAGACTGATAAAGGTATTTCCTTGTTGCTGACATCATTAGTGTATAGCAGATAATAATGAAGACTTAACAAATGATAGATATGCGTAGATATTATAGTCAGCCAAAACAATCCGTTGGTCGAGACAGTGAAGATGCAAGTCTATTTTGATACCACATTCCCTGTTCAAGGTAAACCACACGGATGATAACCAAACGCATATGATGAAGTCATAACTATCAATTCCTGTTTTGCTTTATTGATCAGCCGAATTCCTTCACAAGGAAAAATTGCGGCGAAAAGCCACAATCAAATCTTTGCTTCAAGATATAACTGAAACATGGAACGTCAAAACTACACAAGCGGCGGAAAACTTGTATAAGCTCATCGTTACATACATTCTACTCAAATCCAATGCCGGAAACCCAACCGACATTGAAGTAGTCAGAGAGGCCACAGGTGATAAGTGCTTTACTAAATGAAACACCTTGCATTCATAAATTAACCGATACGCTGTAGTCGCTCTGGAATCAGTATTCCCAAGATCCGAGATTTCGAACTTCCACTCTATGTCTCGCGCGGATAAAGAGAAACAGTTAAGCAATCTGACAAAAGTTGTTACTGGTATAAGACTTTTCAACAAATCACTGGGTAAAGGTGGCGCAAAAATAGAAAATGGTAAATGTCGTTCTCAGGATGCGTCTGTCTTCATTTCTCTGACTGGGATTTTATACAGTGCGAGATTTATGCGCCACAGAATTGGACACCTTAAGCAACTCAATCAAGATTGAGGTTGAAGATTCGGAAGATATGATTAAACGGCTCACAGCGGTCACAGAATACGTCCAAAATTCAACTATTCAAATACCGGATAGCTTCGACCTGGAGCAGACTAAGACAATCCTAATTTTCTATAGACAATATTCAATTTACATGGATGCAATTAAAGAACAAGTCCTCAAAAGTCGGGAAGTTCTGGATGCTTTGAACAAAAAATATGATTCCACCATCGCAAGTCTTCAAAACTTATGCAAAGCCAGGAACGCGGTTCCTGTCGAGCAAGTCTATGTGAGTAATCGCATAGTAAAGTCGTTCTAATAATGCGTTCTGACATTCTCTATGATTAGCCGCTTTTTACCTCTGTTGCCAATATGTGGGAAGTATATCAGGATGAGCTATTTGCTTTGGCTTTCAGGCATGGATTATTCACAAATATCGGTTACCATTCGAAATTGTTTTCTGTGGATGTGCCACAGGCTCTGATTGATTCGAGTGCCAGCCTGCGAAAGGATATTGAGCCGAAAACATTGAAAGGTAATCTCTTTTTCAGCATCAAATGTTTTCAAACCTGTAAATTGACATCATTTTTGCACTAGACGACATAGTGATAGTCCGAGCTTCTCAACTTGCAGATAACATCAAAAAAATTAATAAGAACATCGAAGTTTTGCATCCTGGAAACTGCACGCAATATTATCAATTGCCTGTTGAATACGGGGTAGAAAATTTACGCTAGCTAATTTTTTCTGCAGAAACTGACATGGAATTTTAGGGTTTTTGTTCCTGGACTTTGATCTCTCAAAATGGCTTAATCGTCCCGGGGAATTGGAATCACGGTATTCTGAGATACAAAGATAGGTTATTTGCCTTTGCAAATGAAGAAAATGCGCAAAACTTTGCGGCCGAGCCAGAAAAAGTAATCGAAGGCGTTTTAAAATGTGCGCGCTCGTCTGCGAGTCTTGTGCAGTTGTTGCAATTATACGGACATTTTCCTAGTATTGAGGCATTAGAAAACGTTTGTATGCTTATTGACCATGCATAACTCACATATGGTGAGTAAAAGTTCTGATTTCTCAATATCCACAGGCGAAGTCATTTACTCGGCAGCAACTCTTGGGTGCCAAACCATTGAGTTGCGAAGTCGGAACCCAAAGTGATCTACATATCCTCGATAAACACATTGATCCAAATTATGAATGGAATGAATGGGCCATGCGACGGCGCGGTCTGATGCTTTTAAATCTGCGAAATAAAGTGACACATTCCACCCAAACCCAGACAAGTCATTTCCGACAAGACGCCGAAACTCAACATTACGCGCCTAAGTATGGATATATTTGCTTGATCTCTCTACTCACTACATCGAATGTGAAAAGGGTACTGACATCCAATTTTCTACAAAGAACGAAAGAGACTCAAACCAAGAAGGAATCTGCAACGGGGATGCCGAAAAAATTGGTTTTAGGGTGTAATGCAAAAATTGTCGATTTAACTTTAGATTTGTAGTCATGCCAAGATGGCGACGAGCAGCGAAGGTTTTAGATTCTAGCTTGTATCTAATCGCATTTTTGCATTGACCGAAAAGAACATTATTGTCTCTTGCATACAAATGACGTCATCTGATAAGTAAATCAAATAAGCTTTTTCGTTGCGGCAGCTTCCTGTATTAAGTACTCGCATATAATATAACCAGTCTTGGTTACCTATTCAACATTCTATATTTTCTGAACAAGTGCAATGGCCCCGAATGTACTCATCACAACGTGCGAAAGCCGCCTCGGTACGGGCAGTTGAGCCAATTGAGAATTGACCGAATTTTCACTAATCGTATTAGCACTTAGGTTTTTACACCGCTAGAGAAATGCTAAGAGAAAAAATGTTCAATAAAGTCGTTATTGGAGTGCGCGATATTTCTGTAAGTTGGACACTCCTCGAAATCGCGATTTTGCTTGGTGTTCACTGTCCACCCCAATAGCGCGGGAAAGACCTAGAGAACCTTGGAGCCATCGTTACTGAAATAAAAGCCGAGAAACCGGAGACAGTGTTATCTGCTATCCGCGATAACGAGGTAACCCATATCTACATCATTCCTCCCGCTTCGAAGACACGCTATGAAGATACCAAATCTTACATCGACGCCGCGGGAAATATGGATTTAAAATGCGTAGTAATGATGAGTGTTGTCGGATGTGACAAAGTTCATGTTCAAGAACTCGATGAAGAAGCTCTTCAAGCCGATAGCGCCACTGGAGTAGAACAGAGTGACGACGACAGAAAAAAGCGACAGATGGGCGAATCTTTCAAACAATTCGCTGACTGTGAAGCATACTTGAAAAAGGCTATCAAAGAAAATTGGTGCATTTTGCGGTATAGTTTGGATTGATTTCAGAAACAGCAGTGATTGATACTTACCAAGGCTGCGATTCTCATTATTCGGCAATCGGCAGTCAATCGTTCTTCCAGCAAAAGTAAGTCGAACTTTAAGCAGGATTTCCTTAATATCTGATATTTACTTTTGAAAATCTTAGCATGCTGCTACTGGCGGAAGTCATACAAAATCGTGGCGTTATTCCGCTCCCACTAGGAGATGGTTGGATCTTTAATTGTACTTCATTGTGCAATGACCGATTGACTAACCGGTGATTGTAGGTAAATTCTCTCCGGTCAATCTAAAAGATTGCGCGATCAGGTAAATCTAGATACTTAATGACAGTGTGTATATTCTATTTACTAACACACTTCGTAGCGCGAGTGCAGTTTTGCAGCATGACTCTATGAAAGATAATCACAAAAAGGAAATCTTCAGCATTACTGGGCCGCATAGGTACGTCCCCAAAAAGTTAAATTCACTCAATGAGGGATCGCCTCACAGATGTTGTTACATTTCAGCTTGGACGGCATGACCATTGCTACGATTGCCGGAAAGATGTTGGGTAGAACTATGTCTTACCAGAACCTTTCCCCGAAAGAAATGGAACGCATTCTCTTGAATGTTTCTGGATTGAACCAATATGACATTGATTTCTTGATGGATTATTTTTGGGCAACGCGTAAGGGGTTGATGGACATCAAAAGCAAAAATTACAAAGACCTGACTGGAATGGAGGGAGAGAAGGTGGATGAGTTTTTCAGAGAGAATGGAGATCAGTTTAGGCCCGGGCAGGGCCCGTTGGAATCCGTTTCTTCTAGCTGGTTTAGTAGCTGTGTTGTTCAATAAGAGCAATACGGCAAGACGTTGTCGGATGCATAAATTTGTAAATTTGGTATTGTCTTAGAAAAGACCTCATTCAAACATTTACATTCATTCTAGATCTGCAATATAACACCCGGTCACTTGAATGAACTCTTTCACTGGTAAACCGACTTTCCAATCCACATGACCGGCTCCAAGAAAGAAAATTCCTGGCTTCATTGCAGCACAAGTTAGGATTACGCTTGCAATGGTCGAAATAAAAATATCTTACCTTTAATTTGGCGATTGATTCTGTAATGATTATGGGGATGTCTGTCAGCATTCCGAATGGTGAAACGGCATTATTATCGTAACCTGTTATCCGCAACGACGTCTACCGATCCAATGATTAGGGAACAATAATGTCAAAAGTTGAAAGTCCAGATATCCTTACTTCAGCAGCGGTTACTCTGAAATTGTAATTCTTCTTTGAAATTTCATTGTTCTTTAGTCGGCGGACAAATTTGAGTAGTTTTTCTGTATTCAGCTTCGCCACATATTGCGTGATAACACAGTAGTATTTTGAGTTCGACGGATCTACATTGATCGCATTAAGATTGAGTGTCGGAGAAAACATATGCTGATAATTATAGTAAGGTATACCGTCCGAATTATCGTTTGTACATCTGGTGTTTTCGAAAATTATACTTTTGCACAAGTGAGCTTGAGATGGTGCCCTCAACCGAAAAGCTCGCTTCTGAAGGGGCCAATCATAATAATCGCTTTCGACATGAAAAAATCTAGCCGACTTCTCCAGACCAAGTGCTTTAATGTGATGAAAAACCCTAGACAAACCGTCAAGGCATGAATAAATACATTTAGTACTGAAACAAGAATAATTACCTGGCAACTCCCTCTTCGTCAGTGACAAAATGTTCATCTGCTGCCTTTTTTTTGAAGTATGTCAAGTAGTAAGGCGCCACTAGAGAGTCAGCATAGAGATCCGAGAGAGTTGTAGTAAGAATAGATAACTGTTCCTCCACAGACATGGCGATGGACAAGGTTTGGTATTCCGTACGCAATTAGCTGAACGCAGAAGTTCAAGGGCCGTCGCCGGATTCTTTGAGGCGCCCCTAAAACCCGCATCGAAACGATTTTGACCTGATTTGCTTCCACCTATCATGAAAAAGAGGAACGCTGGTGCAGGTCGGCAATATGGCGCAAAGAAACGTCCGTCATCGGCTCATTCAGTGGAATCTCCACCGTCATCCACTGAACCCTTACAGAGTTCAACGTTGAGCCAGGAGGCGGATAGGGAATATCGTGTATCGACACTCCAACTTCTATTTCGATTTGCGGACCCTTTCACCAAGGCAGAAATATGTCTGGCAATGATACTGTCAGTGTTAAATGGTAATGCTATTTCTTGTTGTCGGTCATTCGCTGTGGCTCAGACTGACATTCGATTGTAAGGCTTTATAATCCCGCTTCGAAACAATTTGATTGGTAAGGATATCAATGAAAGTTTCTACACAACTGGTAACTAAGACGACGTTTTAGGCCGTTTCACCAACTTATTTTCTGAATATTCCGCAATCCCAACTGACTTGAGAAAAAACAAGATTGATGAATTTAATTCAACCCTTCATTCATATTTGATCTTTGTCTTGCTTCTTGGTTTCGGAGGATGGGCAATTGCTAGCCTTCAGTCATATCTCTGGATGGCTTCGTCAAATCGACAGATTAAACGAATACGTGCAGAATATTTTCGGGCTCTGCTTAGGCAAGATTTTTCGTGGAAAGATCAAAATAATCTCAGCGGTTGGGGAAACAAACTTGGAGAAGAGATGTTCAAAATTCAAGATGGATTGTCAGAAAAAGTCGGCGTGGTGATAAAGAACATTACGTTGTTTTCAATCGGATTGACGATGGCGCTCTATTCTGGTGTGTTCCGTGAGCTATGTACGGAACACAACAACGAAGTGCTAATGGTTTGGTTCAAGGCTGGATTCTCGCTATAGTCATTTTGGTGATATTCCCGTTTCCAGGTATTTTGCATCTTCGCATTTCGTCAGATCATCTGCAAATACTGACGTCTGTAAGCAGTCATGGTCCTACATTACATGTGGAAACAGCAAGGTGTTAATTACTCGCGATCTCTCGAAGCGTATTCTTCGGCCGGAGCCACCGCCAAAGAAGCGTTGGATTCAATTCGCACCGTTACGGCATTTAATGCTCAATACCAGGAATCTCTCAGATATGCGAACAAATTGGAAATAGCTCGCAAGGCTTCCGAATTGAATCACCTGATCAATGGTATTGGATGGGGTTTATACAATGCACTTATGCTTGGAGCGTTTGCTGTGTGTTTTTGGTTCGGCGGAAAGTTTGTCGCAGAAGGAAAATTATTGCCTGGGGAAGTTTTGGACACTTTTTTGCAGATATCGACCGGTATGTTAACATCTAGACTTTATTATGTATTTGTACCTCCTATCGATAATTAATCATTAATAGGTCTCACTGCAATTGGAGATTTGTCGGGCTTCTTGGGCACAATAAACGATGCTAAAGTGGCTGCAAGAGAAATCTTCTATATCGTAGACCGAGAACCAAAAATCGATGCCTTGTCTGAAATGGGCATAGATGACGCTAAGATCTTGGGGAATATCGAGTTTCGAAACATTTCCTTTTCCTATCCCACCCGGTCCTCCATCAACGTATTGAAGAATCTCTCTTTTGAAATCAAAAGTGGGCAATTCATCGGCATTGTGGCCAAATCAGGCATAGGAAAATCGACAATTTTTAAGCTTCTCCTTCGGCTATACGATCCGACTGGTGGATCCATTCTACTAGAGGGCACTCCGATTCATCACTTCAATGTGCATTATCTTCGCTCACAAATCGGCATTGTGTCGCAAGAACCAGTGCTCTTTGACGGCACAATATATGACAACATTGCACTCGGAGCCCCTGATCCAAAATCGGTTACTTTAGATCAAGTCATTAAAGCTGCAACTGAATCGGACGCTATGGAATTTATTCAAAAGCTCCCTCAAGGTTTCCACACCCGAGTGACCAATTTTGAACTCAGCGGCGGACAGAAACAACGACTGGTTATCGCTCGATGCTTGATTCGGGATACGCCGATACTATTGTTTGATGAAGCGACGAGGTAGCTAAGATTATTAGCACGTCCTACTATTGACAATCAATCACTGATTCAGACGGCAGTGCCCTTGATACAGTTTCAGAGCGACAAGTGCAAGGCGCGATACAGAAATTATCGCTGTCTCATCGTCGGACAACAGTAGTGATATCTCACCGACTGTCAACCCTAAAGGAGGCCGACAGAATCATTGTTCTGGATGAAAGTGGATTAGCAGAATCGGGTTCTTATGAGGCATTAATGATGATGAAAAACGGTATATTTGCCAAATTGGCGAAAACTCAGAATTTAGATATTGGAGACAGTACCTTATGTGTTGAAAACAAGCGTCAAAGTTACGACGGGATTCCTCAGAAGGAGAATATGAATGTGCCACTTTCATCTTCTGAAATTCCAGTGATCTTGAAGGTATCGAAGCAGCGGAACTTATGGACATTTTGGCAATCTCTATTTCGTTTCAACCGTCCCGAGTGGTATTATATAGTAGCAGGATTCATTTCATCCACGGTTGAAGGGATGGTGCGAAATTTCGACGTCTTGCTTTACAACTTCTCACACTTATTGACTTTTTGAAACAGATATCTCCTATGCAAGGCTACATCATTGCCAGCGTCGTTGCCGTTTTCTCATCTGCCAAGCATGACATCTACAACGGCATTTGGCATTGGTGCTACATGCTAAATCTTCTTGCTATGACGGTGTTTGTTGTCCTTCTTGTTCAGAATTACAGTTGGGGCATCGTGGGAGCACGCCTCGCAACGAGACTGCGGAGCAAAGTGTTCAAATCGATTTTGAGACAAGACATCACCTTCTTCGACCATCCCGAATGCACTTCTGGAATTTTAACTTCTAAATTAGCATCCGATGTCGCTGTCGTTGAAAGTATTACCGGGGGATTTTGGGCAAATTGGCTCAAAATTGTAATTTCTACTTTAGCAGCACTGTATGTTGCATTTACCAGTTCGTGGAGATTGGCCACAGTGATGTCATTCGGTGTCCCGTTGATTGCTTTAGGCAATAGTCTCCACATGCGCAGTTTTGGTGGGTATACCCAGGAAGCTTCCAGACTTTATGAATGCAGTAGTGCCTTTGCCGGCGAGGCATTATCCAATATACGTGAAGTGGCAGTTCTGGGTAAGGAAAGATGGTTTTACATGAAGTATTACGGTAATCAGCATAGTTTTGATTGCATCTCGACTGCGGTCTAATCTGTTGTTACCAGAACTTCTACATCCACAAGATGTCAACGAAAGACGTCGGAGAATTCAAGCATCAATTGGAGCTGGCTCCTCCGATGGTATGTGGTTTATATGTGAACCTTTGACTAGTCCTCAGCTTTAATGCCTTTGATGCAGCTCTTATCATCCTCGTTTATGCGGTCGGACTCTATTACTCCGGATATCTTATTATAAACGAATTGGCAACAAACTCTGAAATCCTTCGGGTTTTAGTCACAGTTACTTTCAGCGCCATTAATGGAGGACATATTTTGAATCAGGCTAACGCTGCCATTCAAGGAAAACATGCAGTCATGTCGATACTTGATTTAATTGAGCGTGTTCCCGATATTGATATTGCTAGTTCCACAGGCATACAGCCGAAAAACGTCTGTGGTGCTATTGATGTGAAGAACATCTCTTTCACGTATCAGAATCGTCCAGAATCGAAAATTTTAGACCAATTTTCATTGAATGCAGAAGTGGATCAAAGAATTGCGATAGTTGGACGAACTGGTAGTGGGTTAGTTATATTCCACAGTCTCTTTTACATTCAAGAAGCTCATTCCTTTATGAGCGCAGAAAATCCACCGTTATTGCACTCCTGCAGCGATTTTACGATCCCGATGCTGGTGTCATTTCGATGGATAAAATGGATTTGCGCGACTGGCATCTGAAATATTTTCGAAGTCACATTGCTTGTGTGAGCCAAGGTATGTGATACAATTCCGTATCAGCATATTCAGCGGCGATTACTGACTACGGTTTCGTAAGATGGGACGCTATTTGATCGCTCCATCAAAGAAAACATTGCTTTCGGCATGTCAGATATATCAGACCATGAAGTGATCGAGGCTGCAAAGATTGCATCTGCTCATGACTTCATTAGTAAACTACCTCTTGGTTACAGCACAAAAATCGGAACTCGAGTATGTTCTGCAATTACTGCGATCACATTTCTTTTCTAATAACTATGTTGTGTAGGGTTCACTGCTGTCGGGGGGACAGCGACAACGAATTGCGATAGCTAGAGCTTGTTGCAGGATGCCTAAGGTGCTCCTTTTGGATGAAGCGACCAGGCAAGACTACTCCTACAGATTGCTTAGTCACATCCTTCCTCACTGACGCCACCTCAACGTTGTAGCTCCCTTGACTCGGAATCGGAAGCTGCCGTTTCGCAAGCTCTGTCTGCTGTGGCGAAGACTACCACAACTATTAGTGTTGCGCATAGATTATCATCGGTTAAAGATTACGACCAAATCATAGTGGTAGACAATGGTCAAGTTGTCGAAGCTGGTACACATCATAGCTTAATTGGTCAGCGGGGACTGTACTACCAGTTGGCGAGAGATCAGAGTTTGATGTAACTTCTTGGATGGATGTACATATTCAAATAAGAGTAAACCTTGGACTCCCGACATTTCCATTCGTAATTCTGCATCAATTTTGTACCTTTATTTTTCTTTACAGTTTTAGTTCTCGTCGGATTTCTTCAACTTTCTCACGATCCCGGAAGTACTTCTCTTTTAATTTCAGTAACTCCAAGGATTCCACCGCCACAGACTTCTTCGTCACATCGGCCTCCCTCAGTGATATAGTGATTGGTGGTAGTATTGACTTCTTACAGATCGTTGGTTTTGGAATCGATTGCGCATACTCCTTCATCTGTCAAAATGCATACAAAAGGGATCACTTAATCCGAATACTTCTGAGCCACAACTGCAACTTTCTCATACCTTATCTCGCCTTTCTTTGGCTACTTTTACTTCCTTCAAACTCAAACCGTGCATTGTGACAATAGGAGGCATCATGCCGTTCACTTTACTGACTCTTTTTTGTACTGCCTTACTTTTTATGGTGCTTTCTTCGTTATCTGTGGTGACGCGCTTTCTCGAAATTTCATTAACTGAGCTAAATGACCTGGAAGGGCGACGTTCTTGACTCGAAGATCTCGTAAAAGTTGTCGCGTTTATGATAGAGAACTTTGGCCCTATAATGTTCGGTTATGTAGCTGTTCTAATAATATTGGCTTGAAGATAGCAAAGCTTCTATACCGCTAGCATCTGCGTTTACTTTCTGATTATCTCTGTGCCTGGTAATTGGACTATATCTAGACGGTTTATGTTCGGATTTGTCATCGTTATTGCGCACCTTATAAGTGTGATCCAATTCATCCGCCAAAACGCAATTCATTTGTCTTATTTTTTCCCCATATTCCTTCGACTTCTTAACCTTTTGCATCCTAGCTTTAAAATCATCACTCTCTCGATTAATTTGCAATCCGCCCATCACTTTTAATTCTTTTCGCAGCAGACGATGTTTGCCTCGGAAAAACCGTGAAGATGATGCTCGCCGCAATGTTGTGTATAGAGAAGGTCCGGGTGATGCGCAATTATGGGGTTGATTCTCGGTTGGCTTAGTGGAAATGGAATTCCCGGCAGAAGCCAAGTGAACAACTTGTGATGACGGTGATCGCGACGTTCCCTTTCGCAGATTAGACATACTCTGAGTCTCAACTTGATTTGTAGATAGGTATGCAGATTTCATTTGCTCCAAAGCATTGTTGGAATTGACTGCAGAGGAATAATTAGCATATTCGTTTGGTATAACCTGAGTTTGATTGTTTGAGATTCCGTATAACATTGGATTATAACTTCTTTGGATTCCATCCATGGGTGAAGTTGTAAGTTCGGCTGGAGCCATAGCTGAGACTAAAACTTTGGCATAATTCTGCTGAGATTGTAGCCGCTGCCCTTCTTTTATATTCGTAACTTGATTCTGGCTGAGTCGTGCGTTAAGTACCCTTTGATTTTCAGCTGGATTTCCACACATCATCGTTCGAAATCCATCATCTCCAGAACCGACAAGTACAATCCCATTGGTTAATTGGCCGTTTGGGTCTATAGTTTGTTTTGGTGTTGAAGGTTGCAAATCATATATCGGTTTCAACTTTGATGGTGTGTCTAAACTCCATGTCTGACATTGTTCAATCAATTCAGCGATTTTGTTCTCTTCAGTTTTGCGGTTGCGAGGTAGCTGTGCCTGTCGCTGAGAAAGGTATGATTTTGACTTTGTAGAGATGGATGATGCTTTCATGCTGTAAACCTACATAGATGGATATAATCCACAAGCAGTCTGATTGTACGTGTAGTTTGATCTTAAATCCCGAGTTCTCTACCACCGCGTTTCGAACCGAAATGAATTCAATTATCATTTATATTATACATTGATATTTGTACCTATGTTGTTTTAGGTTTGTTCTTTGTTGTCTTCCTCTTTGAGTCGCAATACCATATATATTGGGCATACAAGCCCCAGGCCCAACCTATTCCAAACACACCAGCGCTCAGCATGACGTTCAAAACAACATATAGATCAGGGTACCGTTTTGGTGGTATCAGTACAGCATCCAATGTTTGTATAGCAATAGCAGTAAGGTACGTCAACTGCAAGAGAAGGGAATCAACTCAGTGCTTAACGGTTATTATGTGGGTAGAGATATCGGAAATGTCAGACGATACCTTCATTATCCACGATAATATGTTCTGAAGTCTGGACTGACTAATCGCCGACGACGAGGATGTCTCGTGTAACAATAAGTTCCATAAGGATAGCAAGCAAAAGTACGGAATAGTTTGACCATCTTTCTTGAGCAACGGGTACATGCTACCAAAGAGCCAACATAAGAACATTTCAAGGTAGAAGATAACAATTTTGATAACGAACCTAAATACTGCAAAATTCACAATCCACTTCCAAAATTTGCGATCCCACAATTGCTCAACTGTCGCCTTCGCCAGCAGCAATGTAATCGGCAGTAATGGCAGTAGGATACTCTTTTCATGAACTTGGAAGGCAAACAGGAAGAACGAGAGGGAGCAATTCGATAATCCATATATAAGAGATACGGTGTCGCGCGTGAGAAATAAAAGACAGAGAGTTGGGATGAATGCCAGAACGGTAGTTGACAGACTTTGGTTCATTCAAAAGAGAATCAATTGTTAAGCAAGAAGACGGATGAGTTGCTGAAAGCAAAGGAACCAACCTTATACGGAGTAATGTTTGCAAAGCAAACATACTCCTTAGTTTGAAGAAAGGATTGATTGCACACCAAAAATTGGCAACTTTATCTTCATACAATCCTCTAGCAATGGGAAATATACGAGCGAAAATCTGTTTTAGATCATTGAGGGACGACACCAAAGGAAGAATATGAATCGCAAATGTTGCTACGACAGTGATTCCCAGCATAATGAATAATTTAGATCTGCGTACGAATGATTGGTTCAGTTGGGCTGTGTGGAAAACACCTCATTTCTGTAGAACGTACCCCTTTTTCGGACCTCTCTCATAACACTTTGCCAACAGATATATGAAAATAGCGGGAGAATAATACAGAGCCATCTGCTTGAACATCAGAGCTAAACAAAAGAAAAATCCGCCGACAACATTGAGATTAATGTGGAACATCGTTATCGTGAGCAACGTGAAGCCAAGCATAACTAGATTGTATCTTTTGAGTGTAAGTTAAGGATAAGAGAACTATTAAAACACGAGGGAAAGAAAGATGAATTATTCCAAAGAGGATACTGAAAGTGACCATGATCGATTAATATTAAGGCGGGTTGCATGAGCAGGATCATCAAAGCTGTCAACTAAAATTGGGCCCACTATATTAGAGTTTGTTTTCCATATAGAGCAGACTGCAAATGGTACGAACCTTCTTGACCCTACCTTCATTTTTTAAAAACTGTCTCACAAATAATATTGCCGCCGGATAGAATAATACCAGATCACAGATGACCACAGTGCTTCTCATATAAATCTTCGATTCATAAGATTCGATGCCACGACTTGCGTCGAGCTTCATCCAACTGGTATCAATGCGGTTTGCACTTGTATACAATGAGAGGTTGTTAACAATAATTAGTAGACATATACAATCTATGCGGCAGTCTGAAGCCACTCATATGACGAAGCAGACAGCAACAGCTTTCAACATACAGCATACCGAATACCCAACTAACGTATCCACTGAGCGGGGGGTAGTCCAGCCGCCAATAGTCTTCGCTATAGTAATACCATTGTTGAAGTGGTTTATGTATAGTGACTTCCATCCAATGTCGTTGTGCTTCATAATCGCCGAAAAGTGGGGGTATTCCCTGCCCTAATGTATTTTTGTGTTTTCGGGTCATTTTCGACATCCCAGGTAAAAAAATTTATGAATGATAGTAAAGGTATAAGATATCAATTAATGACTTCAAAAGTAGATAGATCATTGATATTTGTTACCTGAATATGGAAAACAAGACACAAGCCATCGGATTAAAAACGTAAAAGTCAGGAGTGGAATAACTGTCGTGGGGATTGATTGTACGGTTTGCTGAGGTATTGAAAGGCTGCCGATAAAAGATTCCAGTAGTGTCACTGTCTTTCTATCTCGCCCTTCTCCACCTGAATTTTCCTTTGTTTGGCCCATAACTTTTGCTGTGGACTCGACTTTGAGAAGTCGCGAAATTGTGTGGTCACTGTGGTCCGCCATCGAAACTTGAATTCCGTCGACCGTGATCTCGTCAAATTTCGTTGCCGCATGAATGAATAAAGCGGAACAGATGCAAATTTACGTATTCCGCTTCTTTTAGCTAAGTTCTTTCGTATTTATAACATAATATAGCTTTATACAAATGAAGATAACTGATATTTTGATCGCAACAACCAACCATAGCTCAGTTGGAAGAGCGGATGACTGTAGTCTTATCTAAAGTAATCATCATGTCGCTGGTTCAATTCCGGCTGGTTGGAATGGCGGTTTATTTGACATACATCACCTATACGTTAACTGTTTCCAGACACGGACTGCAACAAGTCCTAAAATTGACGGAGATTGAACCCGCTGACGGGCGCGCGTGTGGCAGATCGTTCAAAACGTGATGTACAGACGGTGGTATAGGAATTGCTTGGTTGGACAACGTAGATTCAAATAACTGTATTAACAGATTTACCGTTAAAGAGCAATTATATTTTTATCAAAATTTTGGTAGTAAGATATCTCTTACAATTGAAAATCTAGACTGAATAAGCAAGCCATCCAACAATCGCATCAACATATTAGTCTAGCAAAGACAAAATTGATATTTATGACAATTTATCCAAAGCGTTAATTAAAGTTTCCATATTAGATTTAATAGATTGCGTATAGCGGACTAATTTTTCTTTTGTGTCTAAAACTTCAATAGTTTCTGTGCAGGAATAATGTTATTTGATAGGATTAGCCAAGTAATATCGCGGGCTCGGGAGAGACAAAAGAAGAAGACGTACCAGTATAAGGGTTATATCTCACACTAAATGGTCTTTTCAGAGACGCAGCGAATTCTCGAACTTTCTCCTTAGCTGATTGGAAGGATTCCGCGACGAAATAAGTCTAATATAGACATTCCAATTCAGTTTACCCTTAATCTCTTGAATGGAGGAAGAATTTATCGGATGAAGACCAACTTACCGGTTGATATTGGGTAATAGGATACTTAGTCACAGCAACCTTGGCTGGATCGAATGGTTTCAATTCCGGTTTATCAGAAAGGCAATATTCTAATTCACCGAAAGATGACAGCAATCCTGCTCCAAACGCTTTCAGCTTATCACCTTCACGGCATAAACCGAACTCAACCGTGAACCAGTAGATCTGCAACTAAAAGTTAGAATGGGTTTTTATAAGTAAGCCGTAAACTTATTACGTACAGTCGATAGCTTTTCAATGTCCTCATCAGTGGCACCCAAACTTGCTAATCCAATTTCTTGCGAGAAATCCGCGAATGCGGGGTCAGCAAATAACGGTACATGACCTAACAGTTCATGACAAACATCACTGCAAAAGGACAAACCGTTAATGGTATGTCCAAACATTGTGCGATCAAGGGTGTATACGTACGGCTCTGGTGTATAGAACGGCTGAGAATGATGTCGAATGTATTGAGTCGAATGGAATACTCTAAAAGCCAGCCCATTTAAGAAATCACGGGAAGACAAAAGACCCATGACCGGTCGAAGTGTGAAACCGGTACATTCTACAAGTAACCCAATCAATCTACGTTCACGAATGTGATCCAGGCAACTCCCACGTACCTTTCAAAAATCTTGAAACATCTTGCAATTGTGGAATATTTGTCTCCGAATAACCGCAATTAGCCACCAACAATGGAAATACGTAATTGTGTTCTCTGCACGCATTTGTTGGATAAAGTGCAGTCAACTTTTTGAAGACTGCACCCCAAGTAGTAATTTCGTCCGGTGTGTAGTCAATTCGAGGGATTTTCTCGCCGCTAAATAGCATAAAAACAGGAAAGCAACATTGATTAGATAATCGGGTCCGCACATCATCTCGGACAGGTATACAGAGTAAAGCTGAAACGGAGTCCAAAGGCGTACGTACGTGCGGTATGTCCTAGCGATCTTTGTGATTTCTGCCCTACGTGCTCTGTACAGTGGATCTTTAAATCCGGGGTGATCAGCTTCCAAATCGGAGCCGTATTCTAATACTTTGTCGGCGAACGTATCCAAATCTGACAGTTTGCGAGGGAACCATGGGACTTGCTCTAATAAAAGGGGAAATTATAGTTTCTATTAGTTGAAAGCGAAAGGACTAATGTAAAATTGATATCCTACTGTCGGAAACTTGGACATCGGAAGAAACCCCGCTGCTGACAACCTTGACTTGTTTAACGGAGCTGGAAGCATTCAGCTGAGCGACACATTGATCAATTTGGTTTTGAGCATCTGTGATAAAATCCTAGATATCGTTGAGATTAGCTTCGCTAGCACCCATGTATGTTTCACCCCAAGGCCAGAGTTGAACTATCTCGTCTTCGAGTTCACTTCGGTGATATACAAGGCTAAAGAGGATACGTACAACAAAGAAATCGTAATCCCATTCGCTGGTCTTTGATGGTCTGCTTTCAATTCTTGTCAAATTGATATTCAGTTCCTTCAATATCTTGAGGACTTCATCAAGCGCACCAACTTTGTCAGAGATTGAGAAGAGGAGGCTTGTGCGAATTGGTTTCGGGGTGGTCATATTAAGGTTTGTGCGAATAAAACTAACGCTGATAAGTACTTAGATATAGAGAGCTGACAGTGCGAGGAAAGGGGCAGGATTTTGTTTCGTTTCGATGAGATCAACTCTTGCGGAATCTTTCGGGCCCGTCGATGTAAATGGTTGGCGAATCGAAACGAATCCATTATCATTGTGGCGCGCGACAAAGTTCCATCTCAAATCGACTCAAGCTGATACATAACACACGATGCAACAAAATCAATTCAATAATGCCGTTTAATTAATTGCACGAAATTAAATTCTTTTGCCCTCTACAACCATTTTATGAAGATAAACATCATAGGCCTAATCATTAAGAATTTATGTTCTAATTGGAGCACAATCCTTCATACTGACAACATCTCTCATCACGCTATCAAATTAAGAGAACGAAATATTGACATTAGCTTTTCTGGCTAACTGTACAATTTCTGACAAGGCAACACTCTTTTTGGCAGCTTCATCCAAATCATCTATGGAAATGATACGAAGCTTCGAATCTTTGATCAATTTCTTGGCAGCGTCAACTTCAGTTCCTATATTCATGTCGGCCAAAAATCACCAATATCAATTAACAAAACCGCAATAACAAAAGCACAGAATCGCAAAAAAAATACGCACCTTGCAGACGCACGACCAAAGGAAGTTTAAGGTCAAGTGTCTTACAAGCGTTGATAATACCTTGAGCAATCACATCACATCGCATAATACCACCGAAAATGTTGACAAGGATGGCAGACACCTAAGTATTCAATTTAAAACAAAAGAACAAGTTAAAAAGAAATCTTTAAAAGAAACTCTTCAATAGATAACCTACCTGAGGATCAGAACTAATAATCTTAAATGCTTCAGTGACTTGTTCTGTGGTAGCGCTACCACCGACATCCAAAAAGTTAGCGGGTTCACCACCATGGAGCTTAATAATATCCATTGTGGCCATAGCGAGACCGGCGCCATTGACTGGTGTAGAAGAAGAATGAGACTGAGGGAATAGTTGAGCCAGAATCTAAAGGGGGGCCTCACCTAAACAACCAATGGAACCATCCAGACCGATATAGTTAAGTTTGTATTCAGCCGCACTGACTTCACGCTGATCTTCTTGAGAAGTATCTCTCAAATCGAAAACTTCCTTTTGGCGGAAATCGGCGTTATCATCAAAATTGATTTTGGCATCCATGCAGACAACTTTCAATGCGATTCAAAAGACAAAAATATTCAGCTATACGCATTCTGTAAAATTGATAGAATGGAGCTGTTAATAATGTACCTTCGCCAGTGGAAACCTCAGCCATGGGGTTAATTTCGACCATGGTCGCATCTCGTTCGATGAACAATTGATACAGTTTCAATAAGGTATCAGCGGCATCTTCGACTCTTTTCGACGGAAATCCCATTTTCACTGCCATTTCAACTGCTTGCTCCTTGGTAAGACCAACATTGATGTCGACAGGTAAAGTAACAATCGCATCAGGATTTTCAGCAGCTACGGCTTCAATATCCACACCTCCTTGGTTAGATCCGACAAGGACTGGTCCCTATTCAAGTCAATAAAAAAAAATGAAAACGTCAGTCATGTTAGGATATTGCTCCAAGGAAGAAGAAAATATTTACTTGGGTTTTTCGGTCCATTAAGATAGCAAAATAGTATTCTCGACGAGGATACAAACGCTCGCAAATGTAAACTGTGTTGCACGGTTTTCCGGCGGCTCCAGTCTGCTTAGTGTACAATGTATGCCCTAACATTTTTTCGGCCAAGGCAGGTATATCGTCCTTTTCAAAGCATACTTTAACACCTCCCTTCAAACCGCTGGAAAAATGACCTTTGCCTCGACCACCGGCGAGAACTTGGGCTTTGATAACCAAATCGTCGGTTCCTATCAACATTTTTCATCGAATTAATATATAGTCCTAGCATTCATCATTCTCTCAGAAAATTATTAATTTTGTTTAGCAACATCAACTTCACGCGGACCCAAAAAATCAACCAATTTTCAGTGTGCGGTCTCGCCGATTATCTTCCCTCTTTTAAACATTTCAAAGTTGCATATATCAAGGTAGACGTTTGAAACTAGTACAAACCCAGATCTTGAGCAACTCTGCGAGCCTCCGATACAGTTTTTGCAACACCTCCTCGCGGAGTTTTCACACCATATTTCTGCAATAGTTGAACTGAGAGGTATTCATGAACCGATAAAAATCGTTTTTGTTGATGATTATTAGTGTTGACGGGGGTCTGCTAGGTTTCCATTAATCCGGGCAAAAAACCATACACAACGTTAAATTGTCGAATAGACAAGTCAGCCTCCAAACTTCAAAAACATAGATAGAAAACACTATAAACATACGGAGAGCCTGAGCGAAGTGCGACAGGATAAGCGGGAAGCAAGTGACCTGATCATGCTGGAGTAATAGATGTGAAATCGTTGTTGATGATGATGAGGACGTTCGGATGTTGGAACGCTCAAACTTGTTTACTTTCCGAAATAAACCCTCGGGGGCTGCGGCCAACGCTCATTCCGGCTCGCGACAAACTCCAACGGATCCTCTGCTCGCCAACTCCGCAACAGATATCACAGCCAACGGAACCATGATACTGTGCTGATATTCGTAGCTTGGTTTAGTAATTCAGCCAAGTTATGGAAGCCAACTAATCGTTTTCTCAATTCTGTATCATGAAATTTCCGGCAATGGGGACATGGGTTTAGTCAGTAATACCCTCTGGGCAATACCCTCAACGAACAGCACCTAATGCACAATTGTCTTTTTAGCATTGTACATTAATTATACGTTGCATTCAAAAAGGGAATATAATAATGGCCAATGTAAGAGGTTTCATTCGAAGTTTCGGTATATACAATAAATATATCGGCCAACTTTTGACCAACACTTGATGTACTGTAAATCGTTGTCAATCCTATAAATCATGACTACATAAATTCTCTTTCGGTCCTTCCAAATACTCTAAACCACAGACTAATGCTAATATTCGCCTGAGAGAATATTCATTTAGTGGGTAAGAATAGCTTCCATGGTTGGTTGAATCAACGGCATCAGATGTGTAGCGTGTGTTTTGACAGAGAAATAGGCGGACATTCGAGATTCATCGGGCCGAGCTTCAACAAGTATCATAGTTTTGTCGGCGAACTTAATCGCGAAGTAGATCACGTTCTAAAGTATGACTATATTTAGGAGATAGATTGAAAATTCAAAGAGAGTGGTTATTCACAAACCTGATTATCCACAACCCGCTCTGCTATTAAGAAGACGTTATTTGCTTGCAATTTTCCTTTGAACATCATTATCGAGTTGCATGCACATCTTTCGACATTAAAGGTATGTGTCTTGTCCTCACTTATGTCCTTCCAAACTCGAACAAACTCATTTTTGTCCACGTTCGCTCCATCCTCGGTGAACAATACATGCAATGGTATGAAACATTGGAAATAAAAAACGCCGATGTTGTTTTTGATTGCGACTTGGATGGTGTTGATTGGATTCATCGGCTGAGGAAGGCCTTCAATGCCAAGACGGACAGAAATTTCGTGATTTTGGTTTGGGGGAATACCGCGAATCATAAGTGGTTCTTTAGGGACAATAGCAAACCTGAGAATCAAGGTTAATGTCTCTCAGATCATTCCGATCTCTGAATTCAATATCAGACGGAGAGGTAAACTTACGCATTCTTGTTCATTTGCATGGCGAAATCAGATAACAGTTGCAACGCTCGATTAGTGAAAGTCATGTCCATGTACATCTACGGAAACGTGGAGAGAAGAATTAACAATTGCGTTAGGAACGCATGGATACAGTAGCAATGGAAAAGGAATCGATAATGCACCTGGCCTTGACGCCTCGAGAAAGTTCCTTGAATCTCTAAACCTCTTCCAGCGTTGGCTTGCAGCCACACATCTTTTGCCTGGACATAACTACTTTGCACAGAGATGTTGAACAATTCATTTGTTCCTTGGCCACGGACACCCATATTCATTTGACTCATTTGGTCTGTCAAAGAGTTGACAAATCCAGCACCGCCTTCGTTCATCAGACTTGAAGCTTGTGCAAATGGATTTCCTCCGTATGCCCCTGTTACTTGGTTGGAAATTGAACCGCCATTTACGCCACGACCAATCGTAGCTAGTGAAGATGAATGCGAAACCCCAGTGATATTACTCATCGTATCAAATGGTGCAGACGATTCCACTGGATCAGGCTCGAAATCGAGGTCGAGTAGGTTTGTAACGTTGCCTGTACTGGACACGTTATTTCGCATGTTGCCCATATGCATTTGTTGTGTTGAATCAATGCTGTATGGATTATATTGGTAACTATTTTGGTATGCGCTGGGTCTACAAAAATCAATATCTGTTATGCGTGAAAAGAAGAATTAATTGAAGCAAGGAGACCGTACGAGGAGGATTGCTGAGTTGAACCTCGCAGTGCCTGTATGCGAGAGGAAAGTAATTTAGCGTTGCGTTGATCTCGATCAGACATTGAGGTAGGTGGTTTATAGTAAATTGACGACAACGACGCAATATGCAGTAACAGTTCATCTAAAAGCCGTGGTTCCATATTATCAGTCTCGGTACTGATGTTGGGTTTCTCGGAAAATACAATGGCCTACAGAATTTGATAGTCAGAGCCGATCTTGCATTATCAAGTTAACATTGTAGAAATATACCGTTGCGAGAGCCGGATCAGTTGACAGAAGCCTCCAATAAATGTAGCCTCGATCTCTTACATCAGGATTGTCCACTTGTTCAGTACACCACCGAAGCACTTTCCCGACAACTTCTTTACCCTCCACAGGATTACGGAGAAATGCCTTTACACTTGCCGTCAACATCGCCAGTTGAACCTGAATATAAAGATTTAATCATTCTGCAGCGATCAATCAATGTCAGTATATACTATATATTGTATACCTCAGCTGGTTCTTCTAAGAAGGACTCTACAAATGTATCTAATAACGCAACCGCATTTTCAATGCGGTCGGCATAATGTCCGATAATCCAAACCATGGCACTTTTCGCTTCGGGCTCATCTAATGAATCTAGGTATTCACATAGAGTGGCAATGAGACCTTCATACTTGTTGGGGTACTTTCGAAAGATATCCTACAATAACAGTGGCGATTGCTTTAACATGAGCTCGTGCTTTCAAGACTTTGCGACAAATAAAAAACATCATACCCTAATCACAATCACTGCCTCTTGAACGAGATAATTGACCTTCGTTTGAATCAATTCTACTAACGCTGCGATGCATTTTTCAGCCATAAGTTCAACTTTGATGGCACAGCGCCCGATACATCGAACCGATTTTCGAACAAAATCGACGTCGACCTCAGATGCATATCTGTTGAAAGTGTTAGACTATCGTCATTGTTCTTGCATCATATGTTTACCTACTCTTTCAGCTCTAAAAGAACCTGATCTACATTTTCTTCATTAACCAATCTAATGAGAATTTCAAGTTTCGCCAACTTCACATAAATAGGATCGTTGTATTTGCAGAAAAACACTTTAATATCTCCGCGAAGTATTTCAGGCCTTTTCTGGACAATAAGTAAAATATTCCTTAATGTAGTATACTGAATCTCCGGTCCGGCAGAAAGCAACGTCACTATGATCAAACTCTGATTAATAAAATATGACAGTGCTCTAAAACGAACAAACAGAAATTTACCAAGTGGTGGTGATAATTTTTTGCAGAGCATTGAAATAATGTCATCGTTTTGGATGTAGTTCATCATGTACATGATGACTTTCATGGCTGTGAGTGACACTGCAGAATTTGCGTGTGCCAATCGTGGCGCAATACGTTCTGCCATTTGTGCAGCATCATCCGAGTTGGTTGGAACACAGAACATGAGGAGATCTAGTAAATATACTTGGGCCCATCTACAGAGCAATACTTTAGCACTGCGCTTTTGCGGCAACGGAAGGAAGGAGACATACTCATGGCATTCACTCAGCGCAGTAATCAGTTTGCTTGCTGTGCTAGTATTAATAGTGAGGTCTACACTTTCATTTTTGTCTGCAATTTCACGCAATGCGGCAGCAGCGTTTGCCACAACCTACAATTCGATCTGTCAATTTATGCGCGAAGCAGCCAATGACAAAAACTAACGTACAGTTGAATTCGCATCATTTAACATATCCTTTAATGAAGTAATGAAACCCTCTTGTTCGCAGATTTGAGGATCGGTTGCGTATACTTTTGCGATACATATAGCGGCGGTCTTGCGCACATAAGGATCCTGATCTTTGACTAATCGATGCAACGGGTCGCATAATGAATCCATAATTCTGTCAACTTGAATATATCCCATTGTCCGAATAGCGAGGGCTCTTATTAACGGGTTTGGATCGTCTGCGTCCTACGAGGCAGTAACAGCTGTAAGTATACTCCGAAACACCATCGCATAGGTTCAGGCAAAAAGGGTACCTTGATCAGGCAATTAATTGCCATCACTGCCATGTCCGGTTTCACTTTAGCATAATTCATAACATAAAGATAAACCATCTTCTTGACTTCAATATTGCTAATATTCATGCAGCCCAAGACATCAGCGAATAAGGGTGACATATCAGTCCCCATGGTCATATTAGCCACCACACGTTTCAAGACTTCCTTCTTCTTTGTATATTTGGGACCTTTATCCGAATTGAGCTCAGTTCTAAGCTCCTGGATTTTGCCTCTTTGAAAATATCTTGCGTCGGACATGATTTTGATTTATTTAATGCGTAAATAGAACAGTTGAGAGTTGAGATACGGTGACGGAAAAAGCGTGACAGCAGATGCTGGTGTATCGAATTCGAAGGTCTCTCCGGCGATTGCAGTTTGTCAATTGTGATAAGTCTTCCACAGCAAACGTGTCTAAAACAATTGCAAATGAACACTATGTAGCTGTTTTCTAGCAGATGTGATAAATGCAGAATACGGGATTTCTAAGTTTTGCGTGTGGAATGCACTGTGGACGGTTCACTGGGACTTGGGAGGGATACATCGCATGGGACAACCAGCACGTGACCACGTAATTAAGGTTCTCCTCAATCCTACCTCCACTATACTCTGCGCACTGATATTCATAAACATGTCGTTTTTGTCGTCAATATCGAAAGCCCTATACAGAGGTGCTACTCGTCGACCGCTGACTCCGAAACATGGGAATAAAAATTTTTACAAAGGTGAAAATTTTGTTCTTCTTCTTGTCGCTGAGATGACTTGATTGGAGCTGGGTCCTGACCTGTCAATTGTTGAAACAGGTACCGGTTCTGGCGCAATGGGGAGACACGTAAGAAGAGGTGCTTATAGAATTAACCCGAGAAAGGTGAGAGAGTTTGTTGTTCCAGATCTAACAGGATTTAAGGTATATTTCACTCTGTCAATTGCTGAATGCTTTCATCCGGCCCAAATTAATCCTCCGTAAATTTGTAGCTACAGCCTTATGTCTCATGGACTGTGCCCAAATCAAAATATTCGATCACTGTGGATTCTTTTTTGCAGAAAGAAAGCGCATCAGAAGCAGCAACGACTGAGGCGTCAAAATTGTAATGATAGTCGGGAGATGTACATAGACTCTAAAATAACTTTATAAAACTCTTGATGTCATGAGCGAGATTTTCTTGAAATCAATGAGATGGTCTTATACCATATTCTATACGTCTAATGCTCAGATTGAGAAATTTTCCGATTTTATATGCAAAATTGTCTTTAAATACATTATGACAGTAGAGCGCGATCCCAGAATCACATCGGCTTTACTTCGTGTTACTCCAATAGTGAGCTGAGTAAATTATCTACAATTTGATTACTCCTCGATTTCATTCGATGGCCATTAAACACTTTCGTCTCCTTCCTTTCTATTTTTGAAGTCGTTACAGTTACACTTCCCGCATTGTTGGCAGGAGCATCTTTTGCATCAGTGACTGGTACGACGTGAAGCTCGGTCGCTTTATGTGGAAGATGATAAATCTTTGTTGCTTCATATTAGACAGGCTGAAATACGGATAGAGCAATTATCATTGACTTACCCAATTCTGACTGCGCACCAAATCAAGAAACGCATGAAACAAACTCGATCCAGTCAATGTGGACTCGGATCCAAAAATGATAAGCTTTTTCTTCGATCTCGTAAAAGCGACATTGATTCTTCTCCAATCACGCAATAAATCCCCTACCTGCAGTATTCGGAGGTTAACAAACAGAATAATCAGCACATCTCGCTTATAATGTCGTAGGACGCAAACCCACATTCTTATTTGAATTTGATCGCACAAGCGAAACGACAATGCAATCCTTATCGCGTCCTTGATACTTATCAACTGTATGAATTTCCACATCAGGACGGTGTTTCAACATATTACTGATGATTTTGAGCTGAGATCGATAAGGGGTAATAACCCCTACGCTAGTTGCGGGAACGCCGCATTGAATCAGAGCCTCAGTTGCCTAACAAAATATCGAAAGGTAAGCAAATAACAGATAATTAGAAATAATGTTGTGTGATTACCTGATACACCAGTGATGCCTCGACTTCATTTTGAATCACATCCCCGTTTCGCGAATCTAATGCTGGCACAGTATCCGTATTTACGAAAACCACGCGCCGCCTAAAGTGAATTGAGGAAACAGTATTAGTCACTAGATAAGTATCACACCAACAAGAATACTTACTCAGGCAGCAAGCAATCTTTTAGCCAGCATTGGGACACACATTTCGAATCAAAATTCTCGGCCCTTTGGTCCTGAACATGAAAGTTCTTCAAGTTTGACAAGGTCGGGATATTCAGAAATGATTCGGCCACTTGCGGGGTACCACACTGCAGCTTATGATTATAAATAAGAGTATTAGACAGCAGCATTATGTCTTTGTTCATGCGATATTGGTGCTCTAACGTCACCACAGCTTCTGGATGTGCTTCAGACAGACGTTTAAACAGAGATGTCGCGAGACCCTCATTCCGTGCTTCCATATTCCGGACCTAATATGAGACTCATCATTAATATTCAATACAATAACTTAGCTGAATGCTAGTTGAATATATACCACTGGGGGAAGTTGGTAATGGTCGCCCACAAGGATGAATACGTTGGCAAAGCGGAGAGGCCCTAGGCATACTGGTAAGGTAATTTGCGAGGCTTCGTCCACAATACAAATATCAAATTTTCGTTTCATAAATATAGGGCTAGATAATTGTTAAACAAGCTCATTCCACGCTTTTGTTCTCTTAAGTACTTACTGATTAACACCTAAGCATGTTGTGGCCACCACAGACTTTGATGCATAAAACGCATCCAACTCAGCAACAGACTGTATGTCACCTTTGCAGTTGGGTGTATAACCCACTATTCGTGGATGAACCTAAGAAGCTTGTCAACTTTATAACGTCAATGTTGGAAGTAATGAAAGTCGTCTAAGCACCTTATCCGGATTACCCAATCGTATGAAAGCAACGTTTGATTCTATCAATTTCAGCAGCACATTGTCCACTGCAGTATGCGTATAAGACGTAAGCAAGACCGATTTTTTGTTCTTTACGAGAGCTTGAATAATGTATGATATCGTTGTAGTTTTACCGGTGCCTGGCATACCGAGTATCAGGCTATAATCTTTAGCTGGGAACCTTACGTCAGTTCATTTCAATGGGATATATTACAACCTCAATTCACTACCTGTCAAGACCATTTCGACGGCTTTTTTCTGATCAATATTTAGTTGCGCGTCACTGTCAATTTGAAATATGTCATCGTGCTTTTGGAAGACCGGCGCCTCCAAATCAACAATCAATCTCCTTCGCTTTTCATCACCGTCGGCTGTGAATAAGGTGACCAAGTTGTTTCTGACCATACTCATTCCGGACGATAGCTCGTCTTTATCAATCCTGTAAAGCCATTGTCGAGCTCGAAATGCAGGATCAGACGACGGTAGTGAGACTTCCTTTGGGACACCGAGATTACGAACTCCTGAAAAAATTCGGTTATCGGTATCGTCTACCGGAGATTCCAGTATAGGCGGCCCTCTCAGGGGTTTGTCGAGTGAGACTATGACATGTGATGGTGTCAGCTCTGTAATGAAGCCAATAGCGAGGGCGTGATGTCCCTGCTCTGTTGAAACTACGATAACGTCGCCGACACTCAACTGAGTATCAAGTAATGATTTGCATTCCTTAATTTTCGTTGAACGTTCTGGATCGCTGTAGCGTACGAACTTGTATCTATGACGATTGGTCCCAAGTTTCTGCTCATCCGAGTTGATATTCTCTACTAGAGCCATATTGCCGAGACATCTGGCCAGAACAAATAATTGAGTAATGGTTCCTCTGTATTAGATTTAGGAACATGACTACCTTCCCAACTTCTCCCGCTCGGAAGAAGGCAACGCCCAAATTTCTTTTCGAAACCTCGTCAAATCACTTTCTTCAATTGTAACTAGCTTCTCCCATTTCTCGAAGAATGCGGTGTGCGCTTCGGTTAAATGCCCCACCTTTCGATCAAACAGCGATCCTAAACCGCTGCTCTCGGCGCACCCGCTTTCCATAGCCTGGCGAATTTAACGTTACAACAAATCCGAGATGACGTTATGCTGCTGACCTTGAATGTACAACGAACCTTGTGATATACAAGACAAGTATCTAACGCGAAACATTTTTGACAAGCATGGGCATTTTTCAACATAGGAGGCAGCCGAGTTCGAGAAACTATGTAGTTCGCCATTTCGTTTCTGCCGATAATAATCTGTCGGAGTTCATCATATAAACCTGGAACTGCTAACATTTCCCCAGACTTCATATAATAAAGTAAGCCAGTAACAATATCGACATCTACGGAGAATTCCAAAATGTGTAAATATCGGTTTAAGCACGTTTTTGTCGGATACTACAAACCATAGCGATCAGCCATCAGTAGAGTATACAGCATGGTTTGTGTTCGATGAGCATGGACTTTAGTACTCCTGCCAGTTTTCAATTCAAACGGTATTGTGACAACTTTGGGTCGTTTGAGGTTTTCATGGATTTCGACTTGAACTGTGGCGTCTATTTTCCCTTTCAATCCGAACATTGGAGACCATACGTTTTCTTCGATATCTACCAACTTGTTAATGGCGATACTAACTTCATTTTGAGATCGATGTTGCATAATCTGGGCATCCGCCTTTCGGTAAAAACGGCTTAGAGTTCGTTCATAGCAAAACTGAGCAAGAACAGAGCATCGTACCTTGGGTCGCTGCGAGATGAACTTACTAGCCCACATCTGCAACTGAGTAACATTCTCCTTCAAATGTGTCGCTGCAGTTCGCTCGTCTTCTCCAATCACATATAAATTCTCGATCTGTTTGACGATTGTTCGTTGAATCTCTTGTTGAAGAAATTCCGTAGCGAAATTGTCCTCTCGTAGTGCCGATTGAAATACTTCATGCAAAATATTTCCGTAAACCAAAGCAGCGTTTAAATCGCCAGATTTACGAACACGGTCATCAAGAACTGCTTTACGTATACAATTAAAGCTATCAGCTACTGCAGTTCCAGAAATTAAGTGATCTGGGTGGACAATAATGAAGTTGCTCTCGTTGTCGATGATGCAATGGTGGTCTGCATTGAAACCGCCAATTACGTGGACGTAGTCGCCTTGCCGAAAAAAAAGGGATTAAGATGAGTAGCTAAGTTTGGCGAACAGAACGCTTGATTTACCCACGGCCACTTCAGTCGGAAACCAATCATATCGTAGCAGAACAAACTTCTCCTCAAGCTTTTTTTCGTCGAATAGGCGTATTATCTGAATAGATATTGATGAAGTTAAAGACAAAACGTAATAAAACAGTTTTTAATTTTGCGAACCTTCTCTTTTGCTCGGATATTCTGATGTGGGCCAGACATGAACTGACGTTGGGAAACTTCGAGGACCAGAAATCTGGAATAATCTTTCCTCTTTTCTGTCATCGAGACGTTCTGCAGACAATTTTAATTAAGCTGCGCGATATTTTCGATAGGGTGAACGACAATGTTACCTTAAGGGATACTGTGACAGCATCCAATGGTTCCCGATTAGGTTGAGCTGTTGCCTGAGATTCTATCTGTTGTAGCGTACTGCTAATGGCAGCAGACCTCCAGAAATCATCATCATCGCTAAAAATTCCATCTGAATGGGGTGAAGAATGAGGATTACAGGGAGATGTCGGAATCGAGACAGTCGCCGCTTGCCGATAATTATCCGATATGCGACCCACAGGCAGTTCTGGTGTATGCGGTGCAACATTCGCGAGAGCATTTGAGGTCGATCGAAGGGAGTTGAATTGTTTCGTGACGATGCTTTGGGGAGGATTGCGTCTTTGTTTTGCCGAAGTAGTCGGAAGGGTTGGCTCTTCTACGTGGACTGGTCCTGCGAGGGCAGAAATTGCGCGCGAAGATTGATGATTGATAGCACATTTAGCTGACAGGTATGTAGGAGACGACAAAGCATTTTTTGGGGGAGATCCAAAACTTGAAGTATCTTGAGAATTGCGCATCGGGTGCTTTTGGGATTGTTCCTTGCGATTCTGAGGGGCTGGTATCTTGAAAATGTTCTCCTTATTTGAAAGAACCGGAGCCGTAGGGGGTAGAAATGGAACTGATTTCGATCTGTCGATTGAATTTGAACTTTTTCTGGCACTCCAATGGGAAGGTGTCCTATTTGGTACATCTATCTTCACTTTTTCCTTCGCCGGGTTTTTATCTGACAAAATTGATCTCACTGAATTCACAAAATTCCTTAACGGAGACCTTGACTCATTTTTGATTCGTTGTTTCTTCTCTACCCGTGAATGTGGAGAATCAAAATTTAACAAATCCAAACTGAAAGCTCTTTTTAGTTTCGACTTCGAAGGCTTTGTAAGGTCGGCCGTAGCATTTGAATTGAAAATGTTGGTATTGGCTTTCTCCCAAAACTCTTGAGTTGATTGGATCTAAATAGGTAAAATAATTTGAAAAGTCAGAAACACCCTATTGCACTAGGAATGGCAGGACATGAATCGCACCTGAAGACTCCTGTTCGCCTTGGACCTGTTATTTTTTTCAGGGCCAAGTAAGCGCATAGCCAGCTGTACTTCATTTTCGATGTTTACTATGTTTTCAGCAGGAAATTCTAAATATCAGAGTATCATAGGATGTCATAACCACGGGCTTGAGTCTCAAACCTTTACTGCCACCTCGCTTTCTTATAAACGCTTCGATTGGAGGGCTGACTTCCCAGAATACTCTATTCACTTCTGTATCACTCCCGCTGGGTGAAGGTTCTGTTAAGTTGTTGGGGGTTTCGCTTCGACGAATATTGGATTTTGTAGCCAGAGGCGTCCGTAAACTGGCTTTAGCTGGGTCCTCGGTCGGAGAGGGTTGCGTGATAGCAGCAAGTCCAGGCTTGAAATATTCGGAAATGGGAGTTGAGTTGGGTTGCTTTTTTTGAGGCAATGGCTGCTTTCTCCAAAACTCATTCTTTGTAGACTTTGACATTTTGACGATCGAATTCGGATTGATGCACGAATTGTTATTGCGAGTAGAATGATCGAGGGAAATGATATAGGGACCTGACGGAGCCCCGGACTTTAGTGCTCAAGTCAATATAGATTTTCAAATGCCGAGAGAGCTAGCATTCATATTTCATATTAGGGTGGGTGGGAAGGCAAAATGTGGGAAGAGACGGAGAGCTTCAGAGGCCGGCTCAGCTTGAATTTGACGCGTCTTTCAGGGAACGGGTAAAGACTCGATGAATTTATCTATTTTCAAGATTCACCCAACAGTTCCGATATCCTCTGCCGCACTTCGACAATTCTTTTTCTTCTGGTTACATCAACTTTCTCATAGCTATTAACTTTAGATTTGAGTGCCTCAACGTCTGTGGTTCGGCAGCCAGCCATGTTGGAATCGTCACGATCCGACATTGTGTTCGCGGTTGCGAGAAGCGCATCCAAACGCTTCAAATTACCCTCGTACTCTACTTTCGCCTTGGCTATTTCAACTAACTCCTCCTCTAATTTCATTATCTCTGTTCTAGTGCAATATTCCATCGAACCAGTCAGTTGATTTATAACACCGACTTCAGTCGGTGCATCCAAAGTAAAAGTTGTTTCTGAGGACACGCCTGCTTTTGCCTGATAAAGGGTGTTCAAAGTCCGTGGAGTCGGACGAGACGAGACCAACTTTGTCACTTTAGAGTCGCCCAATTCGTGGTGCCTACGTGGGATTTCGAAAAGCTTCTTTAACTTGACCAGTAGCTTAGTAATGAGCAATTTGAATGAATACCTTTCAGATATTGTCCAAAGATCCTCCAAAATCGGTTTAGTGTTCTTAATTGATATACCAGCCTTCGAATAATCGGATCCTAGGGAAAAAACGATTAGTTAAGTGTGATCGGATTTAGAGTGCTAGAGTGTAAAAGATGAATGCACACCTGATGTTGTCAACAACTCTTCCGCTTCGTTGACTCTTTGCCGACCAGCCGCAGCAGTCCACTTTCCGATGGGCCCTCGGGCCTTCTGCTGTTCTATCTTCCAAGCTTCCATTTCTTTTATTCTTCGTTTCGCATATTTCTTTTTACCAACTGCATCCCGCCACGCTTCTAGAACCGTTCGTTGTACACGGGTGCTCCAATATATTATCGGTTGGGTACTAAAATAGTAGTGAAGTTGACGCCAGTTTGGGCGACTTTGATACCATTTTTTGTAGTAAAATTTGAGGAGAGATCTGCTATAGAATTCGGCTGCTAACCACTCATGACGCTGTGTTCACTGTTAGATACAGTTACATCTACTTCACGGAGAAATGCGTTTACCTTTTGCTTTTGGAGGATTATTGTCTTCTCCCTCCAACATTTTATAGTGTTCAACAAAAGCCGGCAACGACTCCAATTACTTGACTTGTTTTTCGCCAAGCGCTGCACAACCTCTTTCCGATAATAAATGATCCAGCCGATCAGGGCTCTTTCCATCTGATCTGTAGCTTCTGGTTAGAATCAGGACCGAACCAGGAAGGAAAATCAAAATATTGTCAAATAGGCATACTTTTGGACAGTATTGTAACGATTGCCTGTTGTCGCATTTGGCGTGCTTCAGTTTTCTCAATTCGTCGGATAGCATAATCTCGCCAACTTTGGATTATCTATTATTCAATTTTTAGAAACCAAAAGTCGTGGTTCTTAATTGTGCGGTGGAGCATTCACCTGAATGAGTGTCTCTGCTTGGCGTTTCTTTCGCCAATCATTGATGATAATCAAATTCTGCGCGACTTCCGCATATCTGGTTCTCCAGACAAAGAAGCATCTAAACAAGAATCTTTGATGCATTTGAATCTTGATTCTCTCTTTTGAAAAGCCGGACAATCTTCTCGTTGTTGCATAATGCTGCCAAAAAAAGGAAGAATAATTTTGTTACAGATTGCGATCATCAGGTGGTGTTAATCGAAATATCAATGTTACAAATAAACTTGCAAAGCGAAAAAGAGAACTAACTTTCCAACATATGATTGCTCTTTTGAGCGTAAGCCGTTCGGATCGAGCAATTGCGAGTCTCCATTTCAACTGCTCTCTTCTTCGCAGGATGAAAATCTGTGAAAAAGAGTTGGCTAACCAGAAAAGATAAATATAATGCAGCCTAAAGATGAGACCTTGTGCCAAATTTTCGTGAATCTCCTGAGTTCATGACTTTTGCAGAACAGTTGTGCTGTTTGCATATTGGATTCTTTCAACTTATGGCGAACTGCATAATGATACCATGACCTTAGAGATAATTGCGCCACTTGACGATTGCGATGCGTTACTGCCCATTCCTGTTTGATGGAATAAAAAGGTTGCCATTAGGATTGTAACTGATCAACAATAAGGGCGGATATTACCATGTCGTCATGCCGTGCTTTCTTGTATTGAACGTAAGCAGAAAATCGTCGTAAGTATCTATTTTTTAACAAACTAAGGTAAAATTCGGATGCCTAAAAACGAAGCATATTGAGAATCCGCCACAATTTTTTTAGCAAACCACTGAGTCAAACCTGATGCAACTTCTTTTTCTCCGTCTGGCTTTCATCTTTCATCCAACACCACGTCTTCCAACACAACGCGATTAATTCAAATTCATATCTTCTTTGAACTGCATCCCGTTCCCGCCGGTGACGTTTTCGTGAGTTAGCATGATGAAATAATGCAGATAGACATCTCGATAGCGCCTTCTTCTGGAAGTATAATATAGCCCTTGCTTCTGAATCCTATTATTAGCAATCCAATTGACATATAAGCACCTATAAATTAGGAACCGAAATTAAGCTTAGGCAGACCGTTTGAAGTTTGAGCAACTTATGATTCTCCCGCCAGGTAATAAAAACCTCAGATAAGATTTTTTCTTTGTAATACAGTATACCCTTGCTCAGTTCACTCCGTTCGATCTCGCGGCATTTCTCCAACCATAACATCCAGTACTTCTGCACAATCTAGCAATGATCAAATTGCGTTAGGACAACTCAGGACACAATTATAGCTCAGAAATGATCTCACCCTTGCCGAGTACAGTTTATCAGCTCGACAAACTATATCTACGTAGTTCTTGAAAGCTCTCAACCCTTGTTTCTGGACATATCGTTACTATTCAGTCCGTATATTTCGATTTCAATTGCTTCTCACCTTAACCACCATTGCCCTATATTCGTCCATCTGGTTATACATTGTTGCTAACTCTGACCGTTCTTTCAAAGCTAATAATACGAATAAGCTATTGGTTCGCTTCATTAAGAAGAAATGATAACATGCCACTTTTAAGCCGTTTAACGCAATCAAACTTCAGTCGCTTCGTTCGAAATGTTTCTGCCAGGTCCAAACTACTACGGTACTTCAACAATTGATAAGACTTCAATTTCCATATGCACATAGTGCGCTCTAAGATGGAAATTCGATGGACATGCTGAGCATGGGCTAAAATGTATTCCAATCAGACTTTTCTGTGACACTGATTTCCATCGAATGGCGAAATATGAGTAACCGCACCTTTTCTGTTCTGTTTTGATCGTTGACTTCTACAAAACATTATCCAGGCTTTGTAATGCTTCCTGAGCATGGATTTAGCAAACTGCCGGGTCATCAGTGATTCCTCCTCTCTCAACCTCTTCATTCTCAGCGACTGTAGCTTCCATTTCAAGAAAGCTTGGCGATACAGTTGCTTGCTCCAGATCCTTAGTGCCAGTGATTCGTTTAGCAATTGTTGAGCTAATCGTCGATGAGCACATAGCCATGTCACCAAACATCTGCGCTTCAGAATTGATTGACGTAAATGGATCGTGTAAAGTGTGTTTCGATTTTTAATACGCCGCTGAAATATGTATTGAGTCAAAGTAAAAATCGCCTTTTGCTGTAAAATATTCCTGTCTTAGGTGTCATATAATGATGTTTGATCAAATCAATGTAAGCACGTAGACACCCATCATTCCATAGAGCGGAGCATGAAATCTAACGCACAGTAGCCATCAGCTCTAGCCAGTGTCTCTTTCTCCTTTCTTCTTTCAACAATGAAGGATCTCCAGGCACTGTAAACCTTCAGCGTCAATTCAAACCGATACTTGACAGTTGCCTTAATTTCGATCCTCCATTGATGCTTTGTTTGCTGTGTTTGTTTACTCCAGGAAGCGAGTACTTTCCGTGTTACATAAAACCGATGATGCTTAGATGCTTTGGCGAATTTCTTCCATTGAGTAATCACCCGGATGGCTATGTGCTTAACATGAATGTTCGGAAAAAAGGATCCAGCGTTGACACGAACAGGATTGACTGTCTTGTTATTTGTCCGGTGGGATTTCAAATTCAACGAAGAGGGGATGGGAATCTTCGAAGATGCCTGCAACCGGTTTGTATGGGCGGTTATGGCTTTGTTAGTTTGCGCACATTCAGACCGTAACATTAGTTGGGTTTTTGATATAATATGGCAGATGGTTGGCGATCAGAAAACCGATGCATCCGCGATTTGATGGAAATGCTCCCTTTATAATTTTATCAAGGAAGGTCGCGCTACTTATATTTCTTTCCGCTTTATTCCCTATTCAACATTACATCATATTCATCTGCCCGCATCATTTAATCTTCCTCAATTTGATCTGTCGCCAAATTCGAGTTATTGGCAGACGTCGCGCCAGTCTCGCTAGATGTACTAGACATATCATCTTCGTCTGCTTCGTCCACGGATGAATAACGAGCGGCCACTTTTGTTGCAATTTCCAGGAAGTCATAGTTGTCGTTCGCGGTTGATGCTCGTGATGATGATCGAGAGTGAAGCAGAGCCTGGGGCTTTATAGCATCAAGAACTAAGAGAAGCCAACATTTAATTGAAATTTTGTTAATTTCTCCAGCTCTATCTAGTAGTTAAGGTTAATTCAAGATCGCCTACATTTTGGAGCCGGCCTGACCGGAAAACCGGCTATAACGGATTTGGAGCTCGGTACTGGCATGAAATTAGCGGGCAAGACTATATAGTTTGGATATTGGAATGCAAGGATTAACATCACAAAATGCAAGCTGAAACATATGCACAACTGATCTTACAAGTTGAAAACTTCTGGTGGTTCGCAGACTGATGTGACCGGGCTAATTTGGCTTTCTGCTCATTTTGAGCAAACTCTTCCGCTTTTAATCGCTCTTTCATTTTTCGCATATGGTTCATCCGTAGATTTGTTTGATGTTGCAATCGGTCAAAAAACTACATAAGAATGAATTAAAATGATTGGCTACGATTTGTAGAAAAGTGTACGATGACGAACACTCAAATTAAAGGCTGGCGTTTTAATTTGACTTATCTGTCTCATCTGGAAACGGAATTCACGAATCAGCAAAAGACTAATCAGTTATGAAGCTAACGCAGTTGGCGAACACTGGATCTTTACCTTCCTCTTCATTTTTATACGCTTGCGCGTTTTGGGACGTTTTGTGTCCATTTTCGGTCCCTCGAAAACCTCACAATCGTCTACATATTCGAATTCATTTTCTACTAAACTCTCTTGATCGAACGAGGGAACTCTATCACGCAGTACATGATGCTGGGCGTTTAGTGCGGTGAGAGTCTTTATTCGCTGCCTGAATTGTATCAAAGTTGCGGTAAGGGTATCGCCGATATCGTATGAGGGTCAGGGTACAAACTCATATCCTTGCTGCATTTCGTTCATTTGCTGCATATGCAATATTGACAGCTCCATTACATCTTGTAGCGAGAACCATGTCTTTGACATGTCAATATTAGAAAATACACCAGACGACACTGGGCCAGTCGTAATTACTTCGTCAAACCTGCAGCAGTTAACCGTCAATTGAATTGCAGGGAACGATTCTAAAAAAATGGCAACCTTCGTGCACCATATGGTAAAGATTTCTCCAGAACCCTTAACAGTCGATCATTAGCCTTCTGCATTTTATCTTTTTCGATTGACGAATGAAATTTGCTGTTTGATTTTCCGCCCGTGAACTTCTTCAAATGATGGACTGCATGACAGCTGTTAGATCTGACCACACCCCGCGGTTTCGCCATCTTTGCCAGAATATAAGCTTCTTCAGTAGTCCAGCTTGGACGAGTCGGCAGTGCTGTCTCTTTACTGTCCAAAGTCAATGGATGCAACGCTTCTGAAGCGTAATACATTGGAGGATGATTCGGCAGGGCGAGAAATGTATAAATGGCTCTTGCTAGATATGGGTGCGCCTTGGCTACAATTTCATTTAGTTTCTGGTTGCCTCGTTCTAAGTTTTGCACGGTTAGTATGTATGAAAGTGCAGAAAATTGAAAATCTGTTGACCTGAAATGGACTCTTGAAGAGGTTGCTTCCCTTTTCTCCTTTCGAGTTCTTCTTTAATTTCGGCAAGGCGTTGTCTACATGCGTGACATACTAGTACTCAGATGTATAGTATTGAAAATTGTAGCTTAGTCAGACTTACTCTTCTTCATAATCATTCTTTTCCTTCTCCTTTTCGCATTCCGAATCTTTCTCCTCTGATTTCGCTAATTCATCTGCTTCTTCTTTTTCTTTCTTTCGAATCAATTTTTTGGTTAAGTATTCCCACAGAAACACTCGTTTTGCTCCACGAAATCGATTTAACTGAAGCAGAAATATTGTAAGAGTTGAAAATATTGAAAAGTACGGCACATTATTGTACCTGAGAATGCATTTGTTCCAGTTTCCGTATGAGTATGTCAAACGCACGGCATTGTCTAAATGATCATAATATTTGAAATGTCAATGCATTAGGGATTTTGAATTCTTACGGATATTTGTTACCTTGCATGCTCTTCCTCCAATTCAATTATGCAGTTGAATTTATCGGACCATTGACTCGAATATACCTTAATGGTTTTAACCATTTCAAAAATAAGCTGAGAAAGATCGGACTGGCTATCCAAAGAATGATTATGTATCGATTTTCAGAATGTTCAATTCCGGTATACTGTAATGTTACCTTCGGAGCATATTTGAACACATCATCACGACATGAAATTTCATTGAGCTGCCGATCTCTTGCTTCAATAAATTGTCTTTCCAAGCAAAGAATTTCCTCATGGCTGAATCAAAATCTCCTAATGCGACCATTACATCATCGCATAGAGTATGAAATGGATTTGTTTTGGTAATTGTTTGCTCCTGCTGCAAAGTAGCGGAGGTATTCAAGTTAAAAACCGAAGGCTGATTGTGCGTTGGTCTCTCTTTCGTCAATTCGAGCAATGTACTTGGCGACTGCATTGATTTACGATAATGTTTAATATCTTCAACATTCGAGGACAATGTCAGATCAGCCCTTGTTCTTCGTGCCTTTCGAGATGTCTTGGTGCGATGTATTGCTGAAGACATCCGTGATGGAGGAGCAGCAGATGAAACTTCCGGTGTTTGCGAAAACCGTTTAGATTCGTATATAAACTGTGATGACGTTGTATCCTTCCGTAATGGATCGCATAAATCTCTTAGGGATCTCATCGCCCCGTCACGTCCTAACTTTTTGTATGATATCGTTCGACTGCGTGGGACTGTACTTTCGTTACCACAGCAAGACAAATCGCCTTTCGGTTCCATAACTTCCGTTGAGACATCGTTTTGTTGAGACTGCTTGGCGCTATGTGAGACAGCTTCAACGACATGCGGAAGTTTAGCCAGAGGTGATATAGGCCGTCGGGGGTTAGGTTCGACTGCTTTCAGAGAATCAAGGGAGTCAACAGCGGGAAGTTTAACTGATGGAGACGACATTGATAAATCAATCAATGCAGTCAATGGAGTAGTATGTCTCTGACAGTTCTCTATATATCAGATTCTTCACACATGTTAGTCTTAGAAGCAAGCACCTAACAATGGAGGATTCGCAGTGGATTTTAAAGGTCTAAACCGTTTTCCACCTCTCGAGACAAGCGCATTGATCGCGTCAAGGGTCGATTTTAGTAGGTTTCGTCCATCGTTAAATCCTATAATAGATGCTGTAGCGACACTACACATAATGCGCTCTCGCCGCTTACGGTCAGAGTTGAAGCGTTCCCTGTCAGATAGTTCGATATCTGCGCATCTGTCGAAGCGATTTCTCTCTACCCCAGATACACTGCATTATCCGGCAAATAGCTTAAACAAAACCAAACCAGTCCCCCCGATTTCGAAAAGTTCGGACGAAACTAATCAAGTTCCAATCAAAACAAATGGTGCTTGGTTCAATTATTATTAAGGTTATGTAGCACAATAGCTTATATCCGTTTACAAATGCCATAGGAGAATCTGGCGTTCTGAAGTCTTTCATTCGACGATTCGAGGAATTCAAGTCCCACATATCAGGTAAAGCCATACCATGATTGATATTTAAGGCCCATATTGGATTGACATATGATTTTTGTACAGATCTCCAAAAGCAACTCGGTCATGCTCAGAGTTTAATAGTTCATCTAAATGACGAGAAGACACGCTTAAAATGTATGTGCGTTTGTACGATGTAGATCAAATATCCTTTTCTCTTGTTGATCGTCAATTCTGGCTCCTAAAAATCTCACCCAAATTACATTGGATTTGCCGCATAATAGCAGAGCTTTTCGAAAAATCCAACCAATTGGCTAAATATACTCACAAGGAAAAGACTGAGCAACATATCACCAAATTACAGTAAGCAAGCATATGGTATTTTGACTACATTGGCATAACTAATAACATTCGCTTATACATACAGGGACGACCTAGAGCATGGTTTACGAGAAGAGCGACAACGGAAGGTTGCACTGGAACTCCAAGTCGAGGAACATAGAAAAACCGTAGAGCAGTTGCGCCAGTCCTTGACCGAAGCTTCAGTGTATGTCTGTTACCAGTTTAGTTTCACCAATTACGTTATTGATGCAGTGTCATCTCGGTAGGATCGTTGAAAAATCAACACTTCAAACGAAAATAAAGCAAGAGGAGACAGCTAGCGCTCAAATAACAGTGAAACGGCTAGAGCAGATAATAAAGTACAGTAGTTTTCAAAATGTTTGTCGCAATCATTATTATTAACCTTAAAATACAGAGATAAAGAATATGATTACGACGAGCTACGAGTGCATCATGTCAAGTTACAAAGAGAATACGCCGAGTTACAGGAGAAGATAAAAGCCGTTGAGGAATCGAAGGCTTTATTGGAAATCACTGAAAAGCATTTGCGAGATGAAAATACTCAAGTTAAGCAAAGTCTCAGGTAAGACTAATCGCCAATACTTGGCTACTTCACATTAAACATCTAGCTGCATGCCCAGCACTACATAAATCCACTTTGGCCGAATAACATATCATTGTGTTGCTTTAATTGGCCAGGGAGTTAATGTCGGCTACGAAGGAAGTACAAGACAGCTATCAGAGTATAAGGCAATGTTTAGATACACAGAAAGAACAAATGAACACATTAACGACAGAATTAGAAGAGAGTAGAAATCTGTACGCCCTAGTCCTGGTACTTTAAGCCCTCTTACTCTCAATCTCAGCTGGCCTCCAGAAGAAAACATCCAGAGCTAACATCATTCTAAATTAAATTTCCATCAGTCTCAAAAGAAGCAAGTGCAAGCTGAACTCTCGACGACTATACAACAGAAGCAGGAATGTCTTGATAAAATAAAAATGCTCGAATCGATAAATCATAAGAAAGATCGAGAAGTAGCAGAATTGGTGATCAAAGTAAACGAAACAATCAAAGATTACGAAGGACGTCTAGAAAAAAAAGATGAACAGATGTGGGCAATCACTGAGAAACTAGAAATGGGTATTTCTACTTCATTAATTCGAATAAAATCTCTGCGTCGTCTTAATCAAGCAAACAAAAGTATCGTTAAAACAAGCAGAGCCGCCGGAAAGATATGTCGAGGCTGTTAAACAATTGGAGGAACAGCATCAATGTAATGATTTACTTCAGTTTATTTTTATTATGAAATCCAAAAAGTAATCACCTATGCCATACAGCGAAAGAGAAGGCATATACTGAAGAAATTGAAGCTCTCCGCGCAACCATACGCGAAAGAGAAAGTATTCTTAATGGTAAATTTTCTCTGTTCTGCAGTACCTATTCTCCCTGTAATGTCCCCGAGGATATTTCTGATGGAAAATTTAAAACTGATACGAATTGTAAATAGATCACGCAAGCAAAATTAGTGATCTCTCTCGCAAACAATTCGAACCTCGAATGGAGAGGTTAATAGCGGTTGAAAATGACATTAAAGAACGACTGGAAGAATATGTCTTGGCAGAGGAATCATTAGAGGTTCATTTTTAACCCTTTATTTTATTGTTGTTGTTATTCATACTTCGGTTTTGCTTTGAGCCGTTTATTATGAGTGAACAATTCTGTTAACATTTTGCCCCGATCGCACGGTCACTATCGATGACAAATTATATCACGATTTTCAGACCGGAGTAATATGCATCAAATGTTTAAAATTTTTTGCCAGCCCACTAACATTATCACCCTGTGGACACAGTATAGTATCGCTTTATTATTAATTCAGATTAACAGTGAATTGAAAACTCACAACAAAATTCATTTTTTTGACTAGCGTACTGTAAGAAATGCGTAGAATATATGAAAGAAGAAAATTATGATGTGTTGAAGTGTCAGGTACTTGAAATATTTTGAATTGCCAGTTCGGTCTGACTTTAATTAATACTCGTTATACTCAAATTTAATAATTTCGGATTTTATTTCGTTCGCTCCTTGCCTTCACTGTCACTATCAAATATTCGCATATGAATCGTGACGAAACTTAAAATTAAACAACTGCAACAACAACGACAACCAACAACATTGAAAACACAAATGCGCATTTACATATATATATATTCAATAATTTTTGCTTTTTCTCATACACTACCGTATGACTGCACAATAACAAAACCACTATTCAGGAGTGTCCTAATGTCGCCATCACAGCTGTATTCCCTAACGATCAATTAGAATCCCTCGCTGAGAAATTCGCACAACGAAAATCTTTGACAAAGTCGATATTAAATTGGATTAAATTATTGAATGTGTCGGGGGCGTAACGCGGTGATAGGATCAAGGTATTGGAAATTATGAGATGCGCATGTTAGACGGCGTTTGGTGACGAGAAAAGAGATTAGCAGTGGCAAAGGAAGAAAGAGAGAAAACAGATGATCAGTTGGTTTCGGAAATTATATTAACAAAACGATGTAGAATGGAATAAGAAATAATACCTTTTCCTGGTAATCTTTACGAAAACATTGGTTGAAGACTGGCGAATGGATCATTCTGCGCAGGCTGCATGGTCACAGATTGGCAACGAGAAAGATTAACACAAAGGTTTAGCGAACAGTTACAAAATCAAAGTAAAGTGAAGAATCAAATAAACAATGCAATTCAGCCAACAAACCTTATTGCCCTGGTTCATTCCTCCGGCTGTACCAACCTTATTTAAAGTACCATACGTCTGACCCATTCCAGCGTTCATCCCACCCATGGTTCCCATGGCGTTCATTCCACCCATACCATTTCCACTTTGCATAACCGAACTCGTGCTCATGGTCGACATTCTATTATTCATAGCGAATGGATTGTTGCTGTTCATGGCCATGTTCATACCGTTCATATTCATGGTCCCTTGCCCAGCCATGTTACCTGCACCACCACCACCCATAGTTCCCATCCCCATCCCCATTCCCATACCCGAATTCATGGTAAATGAATTTTGTTGTTGCAAGGAACGATTCATCGTCATCCCCATACCATTGTTCATGCCCATATTGCCCATTCCGCTGCTGCTAGGGACACTGGACGCAGCGGTCATGGGCATGCCGAATGGATTGTTGTTCTGATTTTTGTAGGGATTACCGAAAGGTCCTGTTACCGGAACGGAGGATGAAGGAGCGCCGAACGGGTTCGATCCAGTGGACATTGGTGCAGAATTCAAAGGTGCAGAAGCAACGTAGTTTTGGTTTGATGGAGTTGTAGTAGTTGTAAAGGGGTTGTTAGAAGAGACACTGACGCTGTCGAACATATCGAATTGATTGTTCTGCTGTTGCTGCACAGGCGGTTGCCTTGGAACGGTCATGTTCATGTTGGACGCACCAAAAGGGTTCGTTCCACCAGATACTGCCGCCCCAAAGTAATCATGTCCTTGTGTTTGGTATGAGGTATTGTGTACTTGCTGAGCAGCATATTGCGGTTGAGGTGGATCGATGCTACCGAACAAATCAATCAATTGGTCCTCTTGCTTCTTGACCGGGGATGGTTGATTTGGCGGAGGATTGCGAGAGGTTGTGGTGGCGGGCCTTTGGGAAGCCGTAGAAGAACTAGTGTTTGTAGTTGACTTGGGTACAGACGGGGTGGAATTGGGATTGTTAATGTATTCTTCCAAGGAACCTACAAGGGAAGCAGGGGGCTACAAGCAAGTATTAATAATGGTTAGACACTGAGATGCCCTACGCGGGAAAGAGGTGGTTGCATGTGAACATACTAGCTTTAAATTAATATCCCCGATTCCTCGAAGCGGAGATTTCTTTGCTATTTCAAGAAACTCCGTGACTTTGGGTGAAACTATAACGAAGGCTTTGTATACCTCGAGAGCTATTCTGGCAATTGACTTTGGTAACTCGAAGAACCGCTCTGTTGATGACAGATGAAATGATTAGTATGAGATATTCAACCGAAAACTCAGAGTGAATCACGCCACCAACGTACCCAACATATTTACAATACCCTCTGTCACCACTCTGATTACTTTCATCAAATCTCTGAGTAATAGTCCAAAGGCTTCCAGCGTAATGTTGTTGTCCAATTCATCCAAAAAGAATTTACATTTCACCAACGCATCCAGCTGCCTGATAACAATTTCCAATTCCCTGAGAAATGTTTCATCCACGTTCGCATGTCTCAAGTTTTTACCATATTCAGAATACACTCTTTCATTGTTAATTGTACCGTATGTGTCGAATGTTCGCGGAATAGTGTCGCTGTTATTTCCAGTGGAAGCGATGCGACAAAAATCTTTTTTGGTTTCTCGATATACCTGCACCTTTTCTTCCAGATAGAAAGCATAGCTTTTGATATTTTTTGTTTGCTCTATACCAAGTGAGTTGCCAGACTTGTCTCGGAAGGAAGAGAGATTGAGCAACGAAGGAGTTGAAGCGAGATAACCGATTAATCGGTTTGGTGATCCCTGGTCGAGTAATATATGGGTGATTATTAATGTTTTAAAAACAACCTGTTACAATGTTAAGTATGGAACCAAAAATTGAGAAGGATGCATCAATTTTGTCAGTATCAAATTTGAAACGAATTCTTCGATGGATTGAAGATGTGAGGTGAGGTCATCGTTGCGATGACTCGAAAAAGACTTACATTCCAACTCGAATCTCTCAACCGCCCACCTAATAATCTACCTAAATCATCGATTGATACATCTCTTCTGTAAGTTGCATTCAATAAAACTGAAAGGGCGGAATTTCAGTTAATGAGGATAAATGATTTTTGTAGCCACGGGGGAACAGAATGAGATAGGGCATTTGTCATTGAGCTGTGAAAATTGGAAGATATAGAGAGGAGAAGACATACACACTACCCACTTCCATTTTGGGGATTTCGAGTTTCGTTTCGTTGCCTTGATGACGGCAGTCTCGAGGTCGGAAGTGAAGAGGGATTTGCCGATGACGAAGTGTTCGGCCAATCTATCTGTTGTCGTCATGAATTACGAGGTGTGCCAATAGGGAGAAGTGAACAAGATGGATGGAAGTCGAATCGAGGAGAGGAGATAGTGTTGGAAATTGTGCGATGTTTTCTGTGAGTATACGTAGCTCTCGTGGAAGACGTTGTTTGAGGTAATGCAGAAGAATAGGATGGAAGTGAGGCTCGTGTTGGGCCTTTGCTGATTGTGATTTCAGACCAGACAATGCAGATTATCTAAGCATATTGAACATGAAAGACTTTCAGAATTGAGGATGGATGACGGCGAAGGATTCGATGCTATATTAGTAGATAATTTCTCGGTGATAAGGGAGGGAGGAGAAAGGGACACACGACACGCTATATTTTGGAAGCGTCAAAGTGCTAACAGGCAAGGAACAAATTGAAATTCGTTGTTTTGGTCGGTAATGGTTTAAGACGGACAGAGATTCAAATGATTCTTATAAATCCATTGATATTATTTTGTTTACTTTAGTTTTAATTATTATGTTGCGCTACACCCCATATGCTGGACTATGTATTACTTTGCTTTTGTGCGTTTGGAGCTGTCCCGAACTTCCGCACTACGCGAGATAAAGTCCAATTCTGCAGAACGACCATAATACTAAGACAACATCATTCGATTACAGCACGGAAGGCCGAACACAACTCTATAGACTTGGTTAAAATATTATTGCAAAAAACTCTCTTAAATCGATTAATTGCGCTAATTCAATTATGATGACATTTGTACTAAGGTAATGAGGATCTAGAAATTATACATATTACTCACTCCTACAACCAAATGCCAATAACAGATTCATTAGAATCGTAAGTCCGTCAATCCATTTATGTAAACTGTGTTAACTTCTCTCCGTCGGTGGATCTAAAGTCAATTTCTGATGTGGTTTTTCTGTTGTCTTGCGCAAGTGTTGGAGCAAGAAGAAGAATTAATCAAGGCAGCCAATCAGATGTCGCCGTCTCCGCGCATCGCTTGAGCAGGTTCGTTTCCTTCAGTTGAATCCATTTCCGTTCCATCTCCAATTCCAACTCATCCCATCCCTTCCAACATCTCTTCTACCCTTCTCAACACTCCTTTTCCTTCATATAAAACATGTCTGTCGCTCTCGCCGGTGGTTATGTCGTCTCGCTCACTGCCATCTACTACGTCGCTGTCAGGTGGTACAGATACAGAAAGAGCAAAGGTACCGTTTTCTCTCATGTTCTCTTTTCAACCAACCCAATCCTCACAAGAATGTAATCTTTCTTTCCTTGACTCCTCTCATTGCCAGCCCTCCCGACTGGTTCATCCGAACCTTGGTTCCCGACACATCCGACCAGAGAAGCTTATTTCGATTTGATCAACACTGAACCATTACCGCCGACGAAGACTTTAAAAACAGCTCTTCTGAAGCGAGCAATGACAAATGTGTATAGAATCTGGTCACTGAGAGAGGACAGGTCAACATTATCTCTATTACTACGTAATGGTGCTATAGGGGACGATTTGTGGCAAGAATTTTTGGCTGCAGAACAAGAATTGAATGAGGAAATCATGGAATGTGTGAACGAAGCAGAAGAATTGGAGTCTGGATGGGGAAAAACTTTATTTCAACAGGCTAGTGAAATGTGTGTAATGGAAAGACAAAGAGAGGCAATGAAGGTTTGTTTATTTTTCCGTCTTCCCATTCTCGACTATGTTTATGGAGTTACAATCATCAATCTTCACTGAACCAATGCTGACTTTGATCGCCCAATGCTATTTATCTCTTCCCATATCTAATTTAAACAATATCGTATCGTCATCTCGTCTTTTAATTCTTGAAATCGTCGCTACACCTTTACCCACCATGGTACACGCCCGCTCGTCGAAACAGGAACGAGAAGAATTCGAGAAAGTCCAAAAAGAGAAGGAACAAAAAGACAAAGAAGAAGCAGAACGTCAAGCTGAATTGGAGAGACAACGGTTAGCGGAAGAGTTGATCAAGGAAGAAGAGTTGGAAAAATCTAAGAATAATGGAAGCGGTGCAGTGAAGAGGAAGAATAGCAAGAAATAAGTTCGATGCGAGAACTGAATGATTAATGGAGAACAGCGGAGGTTGGGAATGTAGAGAGGCTCACAAATTTTGTGATCGAAGGATACATTCCTCGGGGAGCTTGTTGGATAGGATGAAGCTAACATCAATTCTTCCAAACTGATGCAACATGCAAAGATTGGAGTATTGGATGAAAAATAAAAAGAACCCCAAACACACATCGTTTTTATTTCAAGTTGATGTATGAATCCTTTCGCTTCAGTCGTGACCTTAACCAGCTCTGTCTTCGGCCCATGGCCAGAATCTTACAGTTTATCGCACCGTGGGTTTTCCATAAAATAATGTCAATATTAGAGTGCATGAATAAGACTTTTATCAGCGTTATCAGTTCATTTAGACCTGGACAAAATTCTGAAATTCGCATTTCTATTTCCGCGACAGTAAAAGTCTATAAATACTCTAAATGCAATTCATAACTGAAACAAATAGCTTCATCCGTGGTTATCGTGACTATTCCTACTTTACATTCTACATCTTCACTATTTTCTTGCTTTCTGTTCACTTCTTTGGATCCATTTTTCGTTAAATTCCCATTTGCATGATTCGTTCCATTTATGTGTTCACTATCCCCGTTGTATGGTTTTGTTGATACATCAGATTTGTGGGTACTGTTAGTCTCGAGTTTATCGTTCTGCGAAAGCTTTGACAAGTGGTGCAAGGGCTGCGAAAGAGGAAGGTCGGAAGAGGTGTATAGTATGTGATTGGAAGTGGAAATCATAGAACCAAACGAAAGAACGTGAGAGTCTGGGTATACATTTGTGCGTATGTTATGAAGCAAAAAAGATTGAAAGAAATGCAATTTTTTTGTGAGGTTTGTCATTGTTGATCATGCAGCAGCGAAGAAGTAATAGCTGAAAACCAGGAACACATGTATATGATGATGAAAACATTAAAATTGTCAAACATACCTAGGTTCCATCTTAACCCGGTCGTACTCACTACCGCTTTCGAGACACCTATAGGCACAATCCCGCACGTAGGTCCTTCAATAGGCGACAATAATTTAAATTGATGATGACCCTAATTTCGTCAATGTGATCAGCATTAACGGCCATAATCCACTAGAATGGAGTGGAAAATACAAACCTTATCTAAAATTACCACCACATTCTCACTGTCTAATATGAATGATTTCCGCTGGCGTCTTCGCTTTGACTCAGTGCCGTTCGACTTCACGTCGGCGGAAGATTTTGATGCTTCTTCTGACAAGATCGAATAACAAAAGTGTATAGTCGACATGACTTGATCAAAACGACCGGTTGTACCTCCCATTATTATTATGTCGTTCTATTATCAATCCGAGGAATAAGGAATAATATAGGTGATGAAGTTAAACGAAGATATGTGGGTCCAGAAGAGATTCCACAAAAGGAGTCATACCACGATACCCTCTTTTTTTTCGATTTCTTTCAATGCGCTATAACATTTCTGTAGGTCTGTTGTGTCTTGGCAATCCACTTTGTCTATTTGGCATCCCTAAATATTAACAAAACCATATAAATCTACTTGAATAACAAGTCCACACGCGATACAACACAGTACTATTGAGAGTGACGTACGAATCCTCGATAAAAATCTCGCACTTCCGGTCTTAGTGAATCCATGTCTCCTCTTATCAGATGCGGGATAAACCTAACAAACAGATCAAACCAATATTGTTGAAGACGTCAATGCCTGTAGGCGACATCGTTAGGTCTTGACAAATACGAACCGTTTTTGTAAATTAGGTTTAGACTGAAAGGCATCATACAATCTATTTGCTCCTCCGTCTGCACATATTCTCCATGTTGCTGTTATTGTAGTTAAATGTAGAGTTGTCAATGTATCGTGATGCGATATGAATCGGGAAGCGTTTTGCGAAGGAGAACATAAGTTCAAATTGAAATGAGATTTATATTAGTTAGTATAAACCACTAAAACTAGAAATAGAAAACACAATTCAATGTGCCGTCATGCGTTGTAATTTAACTCTTCAGTATTGTTCCGCCTTTTGTGTACTTCTTGTAGTGTTCTAGAAACCAAATTCGTCTACAATAACGATGTTCGGTGCCGACCCCAGTCTTTGCTTTTTCGGCCGCACCTTTGTCTCTCAATAATAGGCAATTTGATAACTCACCATGGATCCATAAATTCTCAAAAACCGAATTTTCAAGTCCGAAAAGAGGTTGATTAAGAATGATGAGTGCGAATTGAGCAGTTCGAGGAGACGGTTGAAGGTACTCGTGGAAACATATTGGAGAAGACATGTGTGTTATCTTCGCAAAATAAAAGTGGTGGAAGGGAGAAGAGGGCAGTTGGAGTTTTAGGTACGGAAAGGTGGGAGGCTAGAAGACTTTATCTTGGTTATGTTGTAGTTAAAGATATGTCGAAATAGGGTGTTCAAAATTTTCTCGAACTCAGAGTTTAATACGACTGATGAAATAATAAGGAATGGTGAAAACTTTTGTTGATATGTCTATGCTATCATATCATTTCTATTTTGTGTAAAAGTCGAATGGCTGAGTGGCAATGTGTCGAACTATATTCTGGATACCTTGACACATCACCACGGTCCACCTCTATTATCGTATCTCCCGTCACGCACGATATATCAGGTATTCAACCATTTTTCAGGCCAGACCGAACTAATGATGTTGACGAGAAGAATTCGATATATTTTTTTCATACATTTTCTATTTTTATCGTCCAAAGCTTATGGAGTAGGTATACATAATGCAATATCTTAAGATTCTGAACGCCGCCAAAGAGCAACTATGACATCATTCATCTTGCATAACGCTCCAGCAGGTTTGAAGCCATCTCGATTACACCTCTCCGTTTCTTGAATTCTTCATCATTAGTGTAATCTTTTTAACCCACCGTTACAGCGTTCATTTACTGGTGTGCCATGATATTCAAATACCTTTCAGCAACGAAGGCGACATACAGTATCCTCAATTTTGTGATTCTTTTGTCGGCTCTTGCTCAGACTACGTTACTTGTGCCCCTTGGATTCCTCGACGTGTCGCTCGCTTTTTGGAGTTCTTTGAAGTTGGGTGTACAGAAAATATTAGGTTACAAGAAAAAATACAAATGTGTGGTAGTTACCGGTGCTAGGTTTCGTATTTACTTCTCTTCATACATTATAGATAGGCAGTATCCCGACTTTAATTTAACTAATCGATCGTTCACGCAGTTCAGGGATCGGACGACAACTGGCCCTCAAATTTGCTCAGCCGGGAACTCATATGGTCCTTATTGCTCGAGATACGAGAAAGCTGTCTGATGTTGCAAATTTGTGTCGTAGGTTAGGATCAACTGTTGATTATGAATCGATTGACGTTCGCGATCATAATGCAATGAAACAGTATTTGATATCAGTTGACCAAATGAGACCGGTTGATTTGGTGATTGCAAATGCTGGTATGGGGAATTTTTTTGCATTAGTTGAACCCGGGAATATTATATTTGAGCATATTGATAATGTTTGCTTTTATTCAACTTATAATGATTTGCAGGTGTGGCAGTGACTTCAACCTCTGGACCTACAGAACCTATGGAAGAATTGTACAAAAGTGTTCTGGATACCAACTTCACGGGAGAACTGAACACCATTACTCCGTTAATTCACAGAATGCAGCATCGCCGTAATGGTCATATCGTATTAATGTCATCTCTCGGTGGCGTTCAAGGATTCCCAAATGCACCATTCTACAATGCCGCCAAAGAAGGAATTTATTCCCTCGGTCGAAGTTTACGGTACTTGATGAGGCCTTATAATATCAATGTCACTACCCTGGCTCCAGGGTTCGTATGGACACCAGCTGTAGAAGCCATGAAAGAAAAGGGTGGGTCAACTGCCCCGCCAGCCTTGGCGATGTCCGTTGAGTATGCCAGCGACGTGATAAAGGAAGGTATTGAGAATGGATTGGGCACTGTTATTTTCCCTATATCAGAAGTTGTTGGGGCGTATTCTATGAGATGTTTGCCGTTGAATGTGAATGAAAAATTGGAATATATGTTGGGGCCGACTGGCGTTTTTGGAAAAGTCGTGACCTAAGAGAGTAGGAATAGGTTCAGGATTAGCTATTGGATTAAACACGGCAGAGTATATCGACGATTCTTAATAGCGGTTACTATGTATATAAGGAGGGCATATAATTGCAGTGCTGTATATTTTGATAGCTTGATATAAAAATTCCTTATGAGTTTGACGATTTTGCATTGGGCCCGGTGCGAGAGATTGTGGAGGAACGGCAGCGCTCGCCAGCTTTGCCGGCTGAACCGAGTTTTGACCTGCTATTCCGATCAACATTCCGCTAATTGCATACCACCTCTTACACTCTCCTTGCAATCTCAATCTCAATAGACATCTTCTTATATCTCTGCTAGTCTCGTTGTCATTAATGGAAAAAGTAGATTTGTCACTCGGTAAATCTCTCCAGTCCTCCAATGTTTCACCTGTTGTGGCTCCTCTCAAATCTCACTCTGCCTCTGCCTCTCCTGTCTGACACACCATTCTTTCCTGCCCTTTCAAATTGTAGATGAAATAATAAAGCTCCGCAAGTCCAAGCCCAATCCACCAAGTGATAATGTTAACGGCAAAAGACAAGACAACAATCGAGGAAACAAAGGAAGCAAAAACTTTAACAAAAACTCTACATTTCAAAAGCAAGGTCGAGGGCAGGGGCAAGGAGGGAAACGATGCAGTAACAAGGATGTTAGAAAGGTTGGTCACGGAATAGTTATCGATCTCTGAGTGAGTGCGAGTATTGTATTTGACCCTTTGTCCATTTTCGCCGTCTTCGTTACCGCTCTGCGATCATGTAGAACGCAACTCCATATGCTACGCAGAGACCGGCATCCGGCCACAAAAAGATTCAAGATGCAAGAGAGGTGATCATTGCTTAACGAATACTTCGTCTCTCGAATGAAACATTTTGCTTAACATGATCTCCGGTTTTTGTTCATCAGATGATCGGATTTCGCACAACTGCTTTAAAGGCAGAGCAAACTCAGAGAATCGGTTTAAAGCCGACTCAGTCGGGGCCTGGTTTTGGGGGAGGTAACAAAGGTGCAAACCAATCGTTATCGTTCAGTATTCAAAATGATAAATCTGCCCAAGCATCAAGGTCTATGAAGAGTGGGAATAGTGGATACCAATTCTCAGTCACGAACAAGGGTGCACAATCGTATGTAATCTTAAATACGGCGGTGATTTGCTTTTTAAATTTACGATGTACTCTCGATTAGATCAAATGTCACGATACGCAAACCTGGTCAAACATATCACCAAGAATCAAGTCAGAGTTTAAGAGATATCACAATTTCGATTTCAAATCCGAAAGCGAGTGCTGATACTCAACAGCAAAAGTTGCCAGTTAATACGTCTACACAGTCTCAAAGCGCCGCCCAAGCTTTCTCGATTAATCAAACTCAGACTTCCCATCCACCCCCGCAGCATCCTAGTCTGTCTGTGCAAACTCACGTCAGACCGCAAACATATGCCCACACACAACCGATTCAATCGCCCCAAACGGCACATTCTATACTCCCCCATAATCACTCTTTTCCGCAACCATTACCTCCACAGCCCCAACCTCAATCAATGCAAACCGCCCAACCGCAACAATATTATATCCCTGTTCAATACAGCTCCCAACCCGCTACCCCAGCAGCCGTTTCAACAACGGCACCTGAATATGCACCTGTTCCCGTAGGATCTTCGACAGTGATGTTACCGAATGGGCAAGTAGTCCCCGTTGCTACCAATATGGGTATGCAAGTGGTCAATGCACCTGCTCCCTATTCAATTGTTGGTGCTGGTCAACGAGTTGCTGGATATGTGATGAAGAGGATACAGTAAGTTCACGGTCTGTTAATAGGTATGTGATGCCCGCCTAAATCTTGGCTGCTGCGGAGAATGGCGTGAGTAGTGTTGTTATATCATTGGCAAAATTAAAAAATTGGATTTTATGTATTCAGTGACGGGTGATGATGATGTTTCATTGAGGTGAGATTGTGATCTTGGGAGAGCATGAAGGAACCCATCGATCATCATTGGCATATTGTTCAAATAAAAATTTCCAAAGAAATTTAATATTTCCGTTACTTTTCCTTCTCTCGATAGGATTCTAATAAATTATGAACAATCGTCTCCGGCGATGCCATTCCACCCAGTCCGACGTCACCGCACGCCAATCTTTTCTCCACCGTATCTAGAACTTTATAACCAAGCACGGAAGAAACATTTTTCAAATGTATACTTGTTAAAGGATGGTGATACATATATGTATTCATGGCTGGTGCTAAAATGACTGGTTTGGCAGGATTCCAAGCTCGCAAAATACAAGTCTAAGAGAATACGACAGTCTTAATAAGACGGGGGGAAGGACGATACGATTTAACTCGATCGAGAAGAGTTCATACCAGGAGGTTATCACACAAGCCGTTGGATAATTTGCCTAAAGTATTTGCGTCAATCGGGCATACTGAAATTATGTCGGCCCAATTTCGAAGCTGAAGAAGAAATATGTCAGCAAAGCAAAAAAAGAATAGTATATCATCGAGAAATTCACCTACATCAATGTGTAATACGGGATCACTCATTTTTCGCCACATCTTTATAGATGGATAAAACACGTCGTAATGAGAAGTCGATAAAAGTTTGATTGACAAGAAATTAATAAGAGCGGTTAGAGGATAAGCTCAATGTGCTGTCAATTTGAAGGCAGAATGAAGCTTCAAATATATTCTAAATTTGAAATAATCATAAGGAGTTGCCCTTATAGTGTCGTACCTCCCATTCGTCCGTATCCGTCAACACGTCCACATTATTATTTTTCAACACATCTGCCGTTTTGTCAAAGAAATGCAAAGCTTTCTCAGTAGCAACTACTTTTACGTTGACTTTTATATCCTAGGAGAAGCGATGATCAGAATAACGATGGCGAAAAGGTAACAAAATGTAAAGTTAACCCTGTGGCCGGCTCTGCCTTACCTTGAATGTGGTGAATATCAGGTCAACGATGACTGGAATTTTTATACTTGCTACACTGCCTGTACAACCTAGTAAAATATTAAACTCCTTGGTGTTTGTATCACCAGCCATTCCTGCGACGTTTCGATTGACTCACAAGTGAGATAGATAGCTCACTAGGTGAATGGTCTTTTGTCAAGGCGAATTGTTCACAAATTTTGTAGCGTCAATGCAATTTATATATAAAATGAAAATCAATCATTGTAAAGAATGCTCTGAAGTTGCATGTTCAATCTATTTCGTTTACTTTACTGTGTAATCACTTACAATGCAACTGTTATCATTAATGCACGTGACAATCACTAAGGGACTCTTGTTGTAAACAAGGATTTCCGGGTGATTCATTCCAAGACACAGTTACCATTGAAGATCTGCCTTTGAACTTTCAAGTTCGAAAATTCCAATATGTGTAGCATTGAAGAACCTGTTATGATCAAAGGTTTGTTCCTTCCCTAAGTATTCGACCCTCATGACTGATTCGTCCGAATTATACACCGACATTGTGGATTTACATACCATTTTTAATGACTTCATCTTATATAGATCGACGACCCAATGCATCAGCTGGGTTCTGTGTTAAATGCAAGGATGAGAAAGGGACAATTACCATTAGGCAGATATTGTATTGTCGGTGTGTACAGAATTCTGATAAAAGAGTGACAGCTCATGCACTCAGACTGAAACGACCTCATCAAATTCAATTAGATCTTGCTTCATTGAAAATATCAGTTACAAATTCAGACATACGTTGGCAAGATTGAAAACTATGAATCACATCGGTGAAGATAAGCTGCTGCTTGCTTTATCGGGAGGGCATTCTTCCAGGTACTGTTACACTCGTGCATTGATTCTCTCGCGTGCTTCTTCTGACATCTATTATCCCAACATATATATGTAGAACGATGCTACATCTAATGTCCATGTATCAACAAACTGGCGAATCCATGAAAACGAGTAAATGCTTTAAAGACGTGATTGTATGTCACATTGACGAAAGCGGTTTGTTTGATGGGCCGGTACTTAATTCCTTTTCTTTCGGATATCGCGGGTGACAGACATCTTAACTAGTTGACTCATAGAACGAAACGAGTTCAAAGTTAGAGGAGATAGTCGCATCCTATCGGCTTCCTTTGGAGAAGGTTCAGTTGGAAGAAGTATTCGCGTTGGACGAAATGAAAGACGATGCGTATTTATTGAAGGTGACAGGTGATGATATGTATTTAGCGAAACAAGGTTCGTCGTCTTGTAGTGGCGTATATGTTATTCTATCACTTCAAAGTGACAATGCCTAAACTCATATTATTCCGTCGCAATTCATCGTAGATCAACCTTTACAGTCAAACAGGGAAAAGTTACAGAACTTATTTTTGAACTCGGCCAAAATGAGTGGAAAAGAAGATTTATTGAATCACTTAAAAATGAAATTGCTTTTACTTAAGGCGAAGTCGCTCGGGTATTAATCAAAGATTTCGCCACTGGCTCTTTGTTTCTCTCTCACCAGGATTAACGGAAACTTTGGAATCAGATGTTCAAGGCTTATGCTGGGTGATTCAGGTACACGGCTCGCTATAAAGATTATAAGCGAGACAAGTAAGGGGCGCGGATACTCATTGCCAGTGGACATTGCTGGAGAAACCGACTGGTATCAAGGTTCTTTAACATTTTCATTTTTAATTTATGCCTCCGGTGGGAATATGTGCTTATTTCTAGAATTCGACAGATGTGATTGTTCTTCGACCGATGAAAGATTACATCTTGAAGGAGTTAGGAATATACAATACTCTTAATAATTTGGAAACGATACACATTCCGACCTTTACGACTAAGACAACTAAAAGCAAGGCATCGATAGATCATATCACCGAAGGTAAGAAAGTGGACATATTATTGTACCGTAATTCTATTCTCACCATCACATTGGTTGATATCCAGAATTCATCATGGGTCTTGAACGAGATTTTTCAAATACTGTTAGTACAGTGTACAGAACAGCAAGTAAACTGAAGCCGTCAAGGACGATACAGAACAAGTCAGATCAAGCTTGTTCAGTCTGTTCAGGGTATGTTATTTGTCTGAATTAACGTCCATTACTTTGCATAATTCATGTAATCCTAATAATTCAACAAATGCTAGGCCTATTCAAAGCAACATGTCAACATGGTACGCTCGGCACACACTATATAATCTCCAATTTCAAGCGCAAACCTCACCGCACAACCACCGCGAGCAACCGGAACCGTCACATTCGTTGACACCACACATATGCTATTCGTGCCAGACGATAATGCGTGATTTAGTTCCACCTAACCCAAATCTATCTGTCTCTGAGACAACTGTAGAGACAGGAAAAGCTGTTATATTGCCCGATTATGTTGTAGCTGATGTTTTACAGAAATCTAGGAAAATGAGCGAAACGGAAATGAAGAATATAGTTGATGAGTTTTTGATCAATGATTAAAATATGTTGAATAGGAACTTTTTATTTACGAGAATGAGTACTGTATAACAAAGGCAATATTTCTATAACGCTTGCTTTTAACGAGGAATAGATATTCTTCATAAAGTAAAGTACACTTCTCAGGGTTCATTCGATGGAAGAATCTGGTGGTTCCGTTGTAGCCTTCCGTGGTACTTAGGCACCAGCTGACTGTAGTCGCTATTCTCGGATATAGCAAATTTGGAAGATCCTACCGAAAGTAATTCTGTTCGTTGTTATATGATTCCGATCATAAAGATGATAATATCGATCAATGAGAATTATTGAATGTTGGAAAGTCGTAGTGGTTTACAGAAACATTGGGATGTATGAATGATTGCTTAGAGCAGAATCGCGAGAAACGCACAGAAGACAGATTTGATGACATTCCTTCCAATCAATGCAGAATTCGGTAAGCTAACGTATTCCATGCGTAAGCGGATGCTTTGTTTTTCCCTACTTAAATCTACGCGTTTCTGCTTCAAACGATATACTCTTTCTCGGGACAGCAAAATAAGAATCACCGGCGCGTTGCCTTGCGCTCTGCTGTTCGCGGATCAGTGTGTCCGGTCTCAAAGTTTTGTGGTGCGAAGGGACCGCGTCCACGGCGTTCCATATGTATATAAGCACCGTGCGCGTTAATCGCAGTCCTTTTGATCTCATTGATATTAGAAATTTTGATCAGCTCGGTTAGATCAAATTGTACCGGTGTATACCTATGTGAAACCATACGAACAGCATTTTCCTTTTAACGAAACCTGTGATGTATCAATGTTCCGTAACATCGCTATTATTCATTAAATCTTGCTATGCGTTTCACCCACTGATGGCAAATAAAATTGCGCGCCAGAGAAAAGTATAAAAGGGTACCACGTCTCAACCCTTTTAATTACAACACCATCCAATCGAAAATGCCTTCCACCTGATTCATTTTAGCTTTAATTATGTTAGTCGTTATGGGGCTCAGTGCCGTTGATACATCACCGTATGTTTACCCCTGTCTCAGATTTGCGGAATATGATCATTAATCGTAACGTTATTTAGTAGGCCCGATCCTAGAGGAGGCAGAGGAGGCAGAGGAATATCTAGAGGTAGAAGCAGAACACCAGGCGGTGGCGGACTGTTTTCATTCCGAAATTCTGGTCGAAATCGGTTCGGTGGTTTAGGCGGAGATGGCGATGATGACGATGATGAAAAGAGTGATATGCGGGGTTCATAATTATCGGCCTGTATTCCTTTAATATGTAGCAATATAATATTATTTTTGTTCAATATAAGCTTTATTGTACGGATTTATAGATTATAATTGATTCCAGGTCATGGATTGCGCGATAAATTAACATTGATCATATCATAATTTTGCCACCAGGTAGGCTATGCTGTAAAACTTACTTTGCCCGGATTGACTACGGAAAATTCAAGATGAAGCGTTTCTTAATTATTGAATTCTAGTATGGCATATGTACTGTGTTATCTCTGCCTACATACGCTTCTTCATCTTATCCTTTGCTGTTTCAAATTTCGATTTATGGTTCAGGAAAGCATGGTCAGATAATTTAAAACCATATAGGAGAGGCGTAAAAGATTTTCAAAATTACAAGATTCTAATTTATCATATGAATATCAATCAAGCATACATTATGGTGATACATAAAAATAAAGTGACTAGAGAATCGCGCTATGTTGTACAACATTAGAATTTATGAATTAAGTTTTTCTTTTCGCACTTCCTCCGCTTTCTGTAATAATCCCATAATAGTAGCTTGAGCTTCTGGCGATAAATTAGAGGTAAGCAATTGATATGATTGAGGATTGGTCTGGGGTAATGCTGTAATTCGAAAAAATCGTTAACACACTGAAATGGTCATGTAATAAACGACAATAGATCCAAACCTTGAAAACATTCTGAAAATCTCAAGTACGGGTCCATTTTATCTAAGGGGCTCTCGAAATACATCTCTTCTTCCAAATCACCATCATCGTCGTCGCTGTCCCAGGCAGCATTGTCTTTGGCGCCTTGCTTGGCTGCTTCTTCGGCTAAAAATTCTAAATATTCGTCATCTTCATCCTGTACATCATCTTCATCGCCTATTGTTTCGGTTGCTTCCGTCTCTTCTTCATCTGAATCAATTTCATCGTCATCCTCGTGATATGAGTTGTGAGAAGCATCGGTATGATCATATAGTTTTTCCAATTCAGCTCGTCCTTTTAACGGTGAAAACAGATATGTCAGTTGGTGCGACCAACGCATATATTCATTGCTTTTTACGTACTTTCTAAAGCTTCCGGGTAGGATTTGAACACTTCTAACAGAGCATCTAACATCTGCTTCCAGTTCGACTGTAATACAGCGGGAATGTTGGCAGGTTGAAGTTCCACGAGTGAGCAAATTGTTGCAACCATCAGTTTTTTATCGTGAACTCTGAAGAGAAGGTAAAAGGTCAAAAAAGCTGAGACAGATGTAGAACTGTATAGAAAGTAACTCACCTGCTGTACTTTCCTAACCATTGGAACCACAGCGCAAAAAAGCTTGAAGTAAAACCTTTTGCTTCCAAGTATTGCAATGTTGCAAGTGGATTATAGTATAATGCATTTACGACGACTTCCGCAGAGAGCAACTTAAATCGAGTCGGGTTCTTAACTTTTGACAAATTGTCAAAGGCGCGGTCGAGGAAGAGAGTCAGGTACTACAAATAGAATGTCAATACTCCGCGTATCTCGATGATCGTTGCGAAGAAAAAGAGAAAGTCGAAAGTGCGACTAACTTTATCCACCACGGCTCTGCCTCTAAAATGTTGCATGCAGCTTTCCATTAACTGACAAGCAGCAGCTTTATCTGCATCTGGTAAATCACTGTCCAGCACAGAATTGACGATATCAACTATCATTTCTAACAGTTGAGGATTTGAAACAAATGTTTCGGTGCCATATGATATGTAGTTATCAAGACTAGGGAACATTTCGAGAATATAATCAATTCCACCGTTTTTGAATGCGGCGTAAACCTTGTGGAAAACGATCCACATTGGCTCGGAAACGGATTTCGAAGAAAATGTGCAGGCGTCGATAATCTCGAAAACATCGTCGTAAAGGTCTGGGTAGAATCAAACATGATAAATGGATCAACAACTGTCACACAAGAAAAATCGAGTGACATCCAACTCACCGATGATTTCTTTATCCAAAACAAAAGCAATAACGGGAACTAATCTTTCTTCCAATTGTCGCACAATATCAGGACACTCATCCAAACTAATAATAAGTGTTTCCACTGTCTTTAGCACACCCATAGCAGCCATCGTTTTGTCCCCTGCTGCATCAAAATCGAAACTATCTTGAGACGGCAGCGTGGAGTAAGCTTCTTCCATTATACGGAGAAAAGTAGCGGACTAGCAGAAATCAACAGAAGATTTAGCGCCTTGTGTGAAAACAATATGTAAATCATTGTAGCTAAATACTTACCAACTGTTCGCAAAGTTGCACGGCAAAAGGCGTTAATTGTTGGGCAAAAATCTCTACAAACTCTTCCATTACACCGGCTAAAGTATCTAAATCGATTTCATTGGTTAACGTGAGGAGAGCTTGCATAATATACGCAACGTTCGGCGACATGGCTTCTCGGACTAATAAACAGATTCCAAATTATGTTAGAACCGAATAGATATTGCGAATGACTAAGACAAGTCGGGCGAACCTTTGTCGTATTTAATCAGAGGTTTTAGAGCCAAAGCTGCTTCTATTCTTACAGGCAACTCGGGATCCTGAAGTGAATGCATTGAAGCTTGGAAGGCAAACAAAGCGTTCTCTTCGTGTTCAAAATCGAGATCAGAAAATCGTGTGAGCACATCTAGAGCCTAGATTGCAATGAAAGCAATTAATATCGAAAATGAAATTTGTCAAGAGGCAGATAGAACGTACTCTCGCCCTCAGGAAACCAAATTTGGACTTAAATTCCGGGAAAACATGATTCACCAAAAACAATTCCATCTGGTCTTGGACCTTTGAACTTTTACGTAGACACAAATCTGCAAGCGCACCAATCATCGCCAATGCACCATCCTTTTCACTAGGGTTCCTTTCCTGCTCCGCAGACTGATTATACTTGACAAGCAATGCATTAATAAATTGTAGGATACCGTCAAAAGTTTGTTTTCGCCTTGATGTGGCTAATTCGAGAAGTAGTTGTGTTGCGGCAGAAGTGGGGGAAGAAAAGTCTTCGAAAGGATCTGTTCGATTTTGTATATACTCGACAGGATCAGATTCCCATAATTCTTCGTCCGATTTGGAAAAACAGAGTTGGGGAAAGATGAAATGGGAGATTAATTGAGGAACTAGAGGTTTGAGGATATTCCATGTGCCTTTTTGTTTCACACTAGATTTGAATGTTAGAATTATGGATACGAGGAGGCAGGGCACGAGAATCTCAAATGAATAGTACCTTTCAGTGAAGAATGTTAGAATGTCGTACTTCACTTTCGGAGAAACAAAGTATGTCGGTCCCCCCGCGATGATTTTCTCTGTTTGAGCGAGATACGCTTTTAATATCACAGGTGCAAACTTATCGGAGAACGTTTTCGCAAAATTTTGAGTCTTGCTTGAGCCGGACTCGATGCTAGGGTTACCATATCTACTAAACAATCTGTTCAAACAGTGGTAAGCCCATTTCTTGGCTTTCCACCAAGGATGTCGTGCTTTTTCTGCCTCATCGATATCCGCGGAATACAGATTTTCGGGCAAAGGTTTTTCTACCACTTGAACCAACAATTGTGCCCAGGAAACCATAGCAGACTCCTCCATATGTGATTTTGTGAGTTCGTAAGCCATCGAACCAAAATATGATTTAAGGATAACTTTTAAAATTTGAGCGGCTTCGTCATTATCGACTTTGATGAGTTCCGAGGCTACTTGTTGAAGATACGGGAAAATGCCTTTAACAATTTTTCCTAGCGGTGCTCGGTCTTCCGCTCGTTTCCACCTATACGCAGCATATTTAGAAGTCTTATAAAAATGAAATCATTGCGCAAAACAAATCGACATACTGATAGACTCTCACGACCTCCTGCAATGCTATTAAAGCCCCCAAAACAACTCTATGATCTTGAGTCTGTTGCATAAATTGAGTTACAGTTGGAATGAACTCTGGCCAATTATTCGGAAAATCTTCAGATAATATAAAATTGAGTGCTTGCGCCAGTTGTGCTCTAATTAAATTGTTTCAGAACAATATTAGCCAGGGATTTTACAACTTTAGGAAGCAGATGACCACAATTCGCAGACTCTTTTGAGATATCTACCAATGTTGGTCGATATAAAATTACCTAATATTGGCTGGCACCTGAATTAATCCTTGTACAATATGCGCTTTGACTAATGTTTTGTCTTGTTCTGGAATTTGAAATTTCTCGGTATTATTCCTCGTTTGCCATGACTTCCGAACCATATTCTTGAAATAGATAGAAGCTTTTTATCACAAACAAAACAATATCAGACATGCCTTATTCTTCGACATGCATCAAAATGACGGTCTATAAGGGACATTACCGGCAAGTCTGGCAGACAAATCTGTTTCATTGGAAGAAACGATGGACATGAGCAACGGAATGAAGCCGGGTAAGGATTCGAATTGACGAATTTTGAGTTCGGCTTGTATTCTCACATTAGGATCAGGATGAAGAGTGTGAAGGAAAGTCTGGTAAATGACTTGCGCATTCATGGTTGCAGAACCTGCGAGCATTTTGCTTTCTTGGGATGAACTCTACGAATTAACATTCCGATAGTAATAAGAGTCAGTACCCTTAAACCTTGTTTATATAGTCACGTGACCCTTGCATTAGACCCTCATCATCTAATCCTTGCAGTTGGGAGGACGGATTTCTAATTATCAAGAGTGACGGTAACTCAAAATCACACAACAACCATAAGTTATCTATCCTCATCGATAATATCAAAAGTATACTCTAAAAATCGCGATCAGCCTCGATGCAAGAAGACATGCAAAAGCTAACCATCCACCGTCCACGGCGATTCGGCATAACCGGGCAGAACTGTCTGACCAATCTCTGTTATTATAACCATCATCATGCAATTGCAATTAACTTATAATGCAGATCTATTGGGGTTTCTACACAAGCTAATACTGTAATAATCTGAACCTGGTGCCAAGTAGAAACGAAACGAGCCCTCGCGAGCACAGATTTTCAATCGATATCGCATCAATCGTTTATTCGTATTACTTGATTCTACACAAAATTTTACACTTGCGAGTTTCTCTATTCGAATCTGATATCCAATTTAAATCTACAGTAGTTCTAATATTTTCTCGTCAGTTAAAATGAACTACATTTCGAGTGCCAAATCTCAAAGGCGTAAAAATGAAACGGTAAGTGCAAAATCTACCCACCATATATGATGGGCATTACTATAGTATTATAACCGTTTTTATTTTAGCTTTCAGCTTCCGCGACCGTTCGTTTCCAGACAGATGTATTATCCTCTCCGCGCCGAAATCCACTGAAAAACGACACAATCAACCCCTCACACCAGCCATTGATTTCAGCGAATGTCGGTGAGCTAAAACAAAGTAGCAATGTCATTATCAGAGACGAGTATTGTGATATCCCTGTCACGAGTGCTTTTCCGTCAATTTCAGATCGCTCCGGTGTGGATTTGATAGCGGATACTTCAACCCAAACCGAGTTCTCTGAATTACCTGATCTTGTCGAGATTGAATTAAAATTGTCTAATCTACGGGAAATTATCTCTGAAGCGTCCAATTCTCTTAGTTCAGCTCATCAGACTTACATAAAACAAACGATTGATCAATTACACGATGTGATTTATCAGCGGTTGAGTCAAATTGACAAGAACCGTTTAAAAGAAGTCAAGAGAGTGAGAGCCGCGTGTAGAGTGACATTAGGCGATAGTATTGCCAAGATCAAGAAAGAGTATGAAGTAGAAACAGAAAAAAAGTTGAAAGAAGTCAAAGATGAATTGGAAAAAGTTGTCAATGAAAAGGAAAAGTCGATGGTGAAGTTTAAGAAAATGTTGTTGAATAAGAATGAAGAAATCGCGAGGTTGAAAGCTCAGTTGGCTAAATCTTATGAATGGGTTAGAAAAAAGATGGGGGAGAGCGAGTCACAGGTTTGCAAGTTGTTATTTTTACCCTTGTGCTGACCAAATTTGTGTTGAAGTAATACCTCGTTCTTTTGTCTTCCGTGTGGAATAGAGCCTTGAATCCAGCAACGAAAGAGAGACTTATGATCTTGCGACTTTGGTGTCTAAATTACAGGACGATTTAATCCAACGCGACTCTGAGATTGAACAACTTCGTTCAAAACTGAAGGATCTATCGGAAAAGCTAACTTCCAAGAACACTGACGTTGAAAATTCCAAGTTACAGGCCAAACGACGCTCCGCGAGACTTGACCAAATAGCGACTATCAATCCCAAAACAGAGCAATTCTCTGACGATTCCTCTCAAAACACTGCCACCAACACAGTATCCACCGTTCCAGACGACCTCCCTGCCACCGGATCATCACTGACATCTCACCTAGAATTATCAACCACCCCATTATCCTCGCATACAACCGGTCGTCCAACTCATATCCCTACCCCTGACAATCACCCACCAAAGTACCCCACATCTACACAACCCACTCAAAATCCTGAATCAGCAATCTCCTTCACTCGTCAAAATGACCCCCGCTCCATGAATTCCGAATCTTCCAATCCATCGAGTTCAATCGATACCATTGATCCCAGTCAAAATCAACACGAAGAATCTCATCAACAAGAAGAATCGAGTCAATCGTTATCCAGTGACGTTGAGACTCGAAAGTTGATAGACCAAGTAACTCAAGATATTGAAACAAAGTGGAATCAACGATTAGAAAAAGTGAAATTAAGACATCAAGGTGAAGTGGCGAGGTACAGATCTGAGATTGAAAAGTTGAGGAATCAGATTGATGTTACTTTGAAAAGGTGAGTCGTTTAATTTTACTTTGTCATGTTTTATTAAATTTATTCTATTCTGTTAAATATTAATTCTTAAATATTCATTATAAAATATCATACGTTACAACCAACACTTTCCATTTTCCATTTTTCATTTTCCATTTCCCTCTTTACTTTTCTCTCCCTTCCCCCTTTTTTTTCAATTTTTTTCTTTCATTTGTCATACCCACAAAATCTCCTCAACCAATCCCCAGTTTCTCCTCATTCAACGATCCCTCACGAATCTCTCAAATCCTAACAAGACAACAATCTCTCCTACAATATACTTCCCACCTCCACTCTTCTCTTCTTCATCTCCACCATCTAAACAATCCAAACCACTTAAACAATCCACAGCCATCTACCCCTTCTTCCCCTTCTTCCCCGTCTCTCCCTGTTTCTTCCTCTTCTAAAATTCCTACTCATCTTCCTTTTAAATCTGGATCGTCAGGAACTGCGGGAACTATAGAACCGGTAACTACGTTGAATTAGTGTACAAACGATGGCGAGAACAAAGTGTTGGGGGAATGTAAAGTTGGATAAACCTGGCTTGAAAAGAACGCCATAGAGGGTGGTCAGTGTCGGTTGTGTAGTAGATACTAGTATAACTAGAAACTGATCAGGGTGGGTAATGGAGTGGCAAAGGGATTTTGACGAGTAAATTTACGTTTCACGTTTTCAAGTCACTTTTGAAATGGATTAATTGTTCTAAACGGTTGATTTCGCAGAAATTTGTTAAAAAATCGTGATTATTTATTTATTTAATTAATTCTCCTAAATACTCGAATGATTTTGATCTTCTATATGTGTTGATGATACTATAATACAATTGATAAAAAAAAATGATTTATACTAATTAATGAATAATGAAACAGATGATTGACAACTTGATAAAACCAAGGATCAATTGGACATTCCCAAAAAAACGAAAGAAACACAGAAAAAAAAGGACAGATAAGTCGACAGGTTTTTTAATCATTAAGACATTACGTATTAGGATACTATATATTCTCATTGGTTCAGATAGGTCAATGAAAATAAAACGCATTAGTTTTCCCAAATACTATTTTACAAGAAAGCATATTCAGCTTTCCCACTTTCTTAGTGAAAAAACGTTCTAACAGTGAGTAGATTTTGTTGTTTTTACATATTGGGGGGAGGCGGTAACGGTCTAGCAAAAGCGGTTGGGGCGTTGACGAGTCCTTGGTCCATTTGATGATTTCCGTTTCCGTTCATGTAAGCTGACCCGTCAGAAGACAAGACGTGGGTGCTTGGGGCTTCTAGCATCACAGGTGGAGGGCTGGGTAATCTGAATCTATTCAAATTAGATTGGGAACTTGAGTGTTGTACAGTGTGGGATTGCGTGCGGGGAGAATGTGTGGGAGGAACAGGGATAGGATTGGCATGAGGCGAATCGTAATTGAAGGCTTCTTGTTCATAGTTGATATCGTAAACAGGGTTTTGTTGTTCGAATTGGTGGTCAGGGGCTGGGTTCTGCGAGAGGACGAGGGGGGACTGATTTTGAGTCTGGGCAGGAAAACCATTAGAACGGGGCGAAGAGGAAGCGGACGATTGCGTAGGATAACGCATTGCGGGACGAATATCCGGATCGTATTGAATAGATTCCTGCATTTGAGCCGGGTACTGTTGAGGTTGCTGTTGGTACGGGGAGGAGGAAGGAGGGAGGTAAGAGTAATTGTTATAGTCTATGGGACTCGATGGTTGCTGCGGCTGAGTTTGCGGGGAGGCGTGATAGGTGGATGGATAAATGACTCTAGGGGAAGCGGGCAGTGGTTTTGGGGAGTAGTAGTTTTGGGGCAAGGACATTTCGGATTTCAAAGTCGAAGATGCATTCGAGGGTCTGTGACTGCCGTAGCTGCTTGTGTTGGGACGATGAACCCAGGGCAAGCCAGACAAGGAGTCGTTGTCGCTAGATTTATTTCTAGCTCTGACAAAGGCCAATACGACAGCACACAAGAGCACGACTCCAGAAGCGATACCGATACCGACCAAGAATGCGGTGTTTTGGAGGAGACTGGAGGCGGAATTGGAGTTATTTTGAGGGGGAGCGCCGGGAGTCACAGGACGAGGGGTAGGGGAGGAAGCAGCGGAGGGAGACTGGGTGGGGTCGACGATGGTGAATGAGGTTGAAGTGACTACGGGGTTTGAGCGAGAGGAGGTGGTGACGAGATCAGAGGTAGTTGGAGGAGCGACCGTTGGGGAAGGGGAGGGAGAGACGGTGATGGTGGTTCTGGTGGAGGGAGGGTCAGGGGTTGGGGAGGGCGAGGGTCTTGGGGAGGAGGAGGAGCCCTGGGCAGAGACCTGGAGCGGGAGGAGGGCGAGAGGGATGAGCAGGAGGAGCAGCTGGAGTAGCTTCATTTGCAGACTGATGTAAGTGTGTTGAGTAGTGGAGTGAGTGTGTTGAGTAGTGGAGTGGAGTGGAGTGGAGTGAGTGGACCAAGTAACCTAAGCAAGCAAGTGAACCAAAGTGAAGTGAGAAGAGTCAAAGAGGGAATGTGTGCTCTGGTGTTTTCACCTGCAAAAAAGCCAGTGAACGAGTGAACCACTGGGCAATCCACTCCCCTAGCTCAGTTGCCTGAAATAGCAACAGGCTATTCACCCGTTCACCCGTTCACCCCCACTCTATTCAGTAGCCCAGTGTGTTCAATCCCTTGTTCCCTTCCAATCCAACGCGCTCGCCACTCTCTCGGGCCCAATCACTTTGCACGCTCAATCTATTCTCAATCTATTCTTCTCTCAAGCGCCTCACAATCAACCACACCATCACACACTGTACACAACCCACTTGATACCACTTTCATGACTCCGCAGTCCCCCTTCTTGCACCTTAACCACACCTCCACACCCAACCCGCAATAGTTAATTGTACAACAAATGTCCCACTCGCAACACTGAACACGCCCGATTCATCGCGTCCGGGGAAACTCCAGCTCCCGTGGGAACGCCTCCACATTGCTCAGCACCAAATACTTGGCACTGTACGCTATATGTCCCTTGATGTATCCCTACAACCCACATCCATAATCACTTATTCAGTAAAACCTCTACTCAATTAAAACTAGACGGCAACCACATGGCAACAAACCTTTTCAATCATATTCGCCAGTATACACTGCAACTCTGACGGGTCCAACGGATAGTCTACTATCTCCAAAGCATCCGACAGTATCTGATACGGAAACTTTGACGCGGAATTGTTGATCTTGAATCTACAACAAGAGACCAAACCCCCATTGTTAGTTTTATCTTTTGAACCAAAACCTTCCCGCCCGATAATTTGACTACACGTACACTCTTTGAAACAAATTTCGCAAAACCACTTCCTTCACCCGCTCCACAGTTAAATAAGTCCCGTTTCTCATCAACACTTTTTCTATCTCTGGTTTACCAAATGTTTCCTCAAATAACACAATGTTGCCAGTCTTCACAGCTCTGGCAATGTCTCTGTACACTGCCCCTATCGTCGGATACTTGGTGAGTAGGGTCGCAGACGGCACAGCACCTCGTAAAAGTCGTAGGGGAATAAGATATTGAAGTATCAAACTGTGAAAGGATGGCAAGCATTAGACCAGTTCATGAACAGTACAAGATCAACAGCACGACAAACGCACAGTTTATTTTTCACCGCATCCTTATGGCAATGCTCAAATGCATAAAGAAAATGTTGCTCCGCTGTAGGAAAATCTTCGTCCAAAAATGCCAACAGCGCCTTGAAATATCGAAATGTCACACGATCCGCCGCAGGATAAGCATCTAACGGTGGTAAATCTTGCGCAGCGACCGCTCGAAAGACATTAATACATAAATTCGGTTGGTTTACCTTTGTTGCGTTGGAGCCACTGTCAGTCACAAGACAAAGGGGCGAAAAGAAAATAGTTTAACGAAAGATTTACTTTAAAATACAGTCGAAGTTGCATATTCGCTACACGATAAGCTCCCCGCCGTCGTGATATCTCGGGCGGTGACGATCTATGGCAAGAAAAAAATAATAATGCCATCAAAGACAAGTAGTCAGCCATGCTAAATCTCTACACCCGACAGGTTCAACAAAAATGTCAAAAGAGTCTTACCGATCCGTCAGGACAGAACTAAACGTGGTCCGCAGCAACTGAGCAAAATCGATCTTCAAATTCGTCCGTTCTTCATCTCTTCGTTCTAGTTCATCGTCGGCCTAGGCAACCCAGAAAAAATAGTAAAGATTCATTTAGCCCAAAACTACATATTTCATTCCAGACGCTTGAACGGGCCCGCACCTTTTCTGCCAACCACCAAGTATCTTTCAGTAATGTATACAGTATAGGAAGTTGCCATGACGTTCCGCTAGAGAAGATGTCTGAATTGAAGGCACTATAGCGTTTTGATTCAAAATTCGAGCAAAAGATTAGATCAACGGCTACTTGCATGGCAAGGCAACCAATATTGGAGCCAAAATGAATAAATCCTTCAATAATAATATCCAAAAAGAACTCATTACTTTGTCAACTGTAACTGATCGTTCATGGCCTCAATATTATCTGATTCCTGTATCGATCGTATGACACGAAAATGTAAACTGACGACTCGTTGCCATGGTGGTTCTAATCGAGTTCTACATAATTTATCCGTTTGTTTCTATCCATTCGGGAATATGTATCCATGTTAAATTCCCAGTCATATTGGCAGGAAGAGTGGACAGGGGTTTTTGATACGTACAGTGGACCAAGAGGATGACGAGAGGAGTTTTAAGGAGAGTTGAGCGTGCAGTGAAAAGAAATTGGCGATTCCGTGTCCGTCTTCTTCGTTGAGTAAATCGAGAAAGACGTCGAATAGAGGCTCTATAGTGGATTTTGTGAAAGACTGAGACATTGTCGACAGTCAGATTCCGAGTCTTTTTTTCTTTCTTTTGATAAATTCCAGTAACAGTGTCGTTCCTTCAAGGACGTCTAATAGAGTTCAAATACACGTGATTTGTAAGTAGAAAACACGTGATTCACATATTGCTTGATTCTCTAGGGTTCCCTTGGCTCGATTCCATCACTCCAAAGCGAATGTCGTCGTCATCGTCAATGTCAACTTTTTAACACAAAAAGTGATTACCATCCCTCGACAATGCCGTCTCCGTTTACTTCGAGATACTCTTACGTCTTATCCTGCATTTGCTGCGTCTCTATCACTTTCCTCCTATCCTCCTTCTTTCTTTTATCATGGCACTCCGATTCTATCCTCATCGACGCTTCTACTCCGGACGCTTCAACCGAGATTGACAAAAGACCGCGGGGTGTAGCCATATCAAGTACGTTTTGACCGATTCTGACACACCTTGTCATTATCATTCTGTCCCGCTAGTTTATCACGCAGAGGCCATATAAATAAAAATAACACGTCGATTAACAAGTTCTCTTACTTTATGATTGTTTAATCTGTCAACTACTACAGAGGCATCTTTATACGTTCCCAAAAACGGAAAATTTACTTGCCTCGATAAATCGAAATCTATATCGTTCAAAGCCGTCAACGATGATTACTGTGATTGTCCCGATGGAAGTGACGAACCTGGTACGTCGTATTTAGATCTTGGCACAAAATCCGGGTATCAACATGAGAGATTTTTATTAATAGTGTATTTTTGATGTCTAGGTACCGCTGCTTGTCCGAATTTTAAATTCCATTGTACCAATTCTTGGCATAAACCGGCTTACATCCCGTCCTCGAGAGTCAATGATGGCATTTGCGGTTCGTTATTTCGGCTCTTGACATACTGTCTTCATGAAATTATTTGTGTTTCTGACGGTTTGAATTTTGTTTTCGTATTTTGTATATTTCACTATAGATCCTGAATGTTGCGACGGCACGGACGAGTATGACGGTAAAGTGAAATGTCAGAATGTTTGTAAAGAGCTCGCGGCCGCCGAGAAAGCAAAAAAGGAAGCCTTAATCAAAATGAGAAAGGACGTGTGTATTGTCTTATTTGTATTCTTCTCCAGGTTCCATTATATTGATTGTGTGATTGTCGGTTTATCTGGTTAGGGTGAAAGACTACGAAAAGAGTATATCGAGTACGGACAAAAGTCAAAAAACGAGCGGAAGCTCCAGTTGGTCAAACTGGAGCAAGACTTAGAAAACGCCAAAAAAGAGGTAGAACGTTTGAAAAGTATGCTTTCTTTATTGTATAAAGTGTGATTTACTCGTGGAATATCAGTGGAAACTGACCACTATCAATCACTTGCTCGATAGAGTTGAGAGACGTGGCTGAAGAAGCGGAACGACAAGCTCAACAAGATTTGGATAAGCAGCAAATGACAGAACGTTTGTTTCGGTTTTTCTTTCTATCCGCCCATCTGTTTATACGTAACTCACTCTAAAACGTTTTTTCAGAATGCACTCCTCAAACACTCACCGATTTACGCCAGAAAATCACGAATCTTCAAAGACACGTCGACACCCTCATCGGCATTATTGACAAACTTCGACCCTTATCGACACAAGAAGACGCAGCAAAAGATGATTTGTCAACCGCCGTGAAAACCGCCATCGATGAACTCGATACTTGGGATGCTGTCTCCCCGGATTCTGATTTCGAAGAAGTAAAGGAACCAGAAAAGAAGGAAAATTTATTTGCTCAAGGTTTGTTATCCCTGATTCTTTCTTCTCCCAGTGCAATACTGCATCAGCAGAGAAATGTACGAAATTTGTTTGGTTGTATTTTGTAAAGAGAATATTCAAGCTTGTTTCTTACTCTATCTATTCTTTTTTTTCCTATCCATTTTGGCTTTTATTCTTGTCAAATGCTGTTATAATGAATTCTCGTTCTAACAGGTATCCATTCTTTTTTTTCTTTTTCTTTTTTCGATGTCTACTACACTTCCCCTTATTCTTGATTTCTTCGTTCAATTTGTTTTTTGGTGGATTCTCTTTAATTATTTTAACTGCGTATTGTAGTAGTTGAGGAGGAGGAATCTCTGTTGGATAAAGTCAAATCCTACATTTATCCAATTGTGGGTTGGGAAGTTGAACTGTCGCCATTGAAAAAAGCCAGACAAGGTCCCAATCGCCACTTCTTGATTCTTTTTTTTATACCCCCTATGACTTCATTTTCTATAATCATTTAGTTTTCTTCATTTTCTACAACTTCTACCAGTCCTCTTACTTTTTTTTCACACCTGTTGTATTTCTGTTTCTGACGTCTTTTTCGGGTTTTGACTAATGTAGAGGCGACAACTGCTCGAAATAATTTGTACGATGGCGAATCGAAGCAACGAAACCTAGAAAATGATTTGAACAATTTAAAGAAGAAGGAGACCTATGATTATGGTGATGACTTGGAATTCGCAAAGTTGGATGACCAATGTTACAGTGTTAACAAGAACGAGTACGTATACTTTTTAAACGCCGCAGGGATCCTTCTAAAACACCATAATAGAATCCGAGTATTCTGCGATTTTATAATTTTAACAACCTAAAATAACTATTTGCTTTTCTCCGCAGATACACCTACGAAATCTGTCCCTACGGTTCTGCCTCCCAAAAATCGATATCAGGCGGCTACTCCAACCACCTCGGAACCTGGGATTCCACATCCCTCGTCAAATCCCCTACTACGAACCGAGTCGTAGAATTCCAATTCTTAAACGGCTGGTCGTGCGGCGGCGACGTCAATCGTAAAGCTAGAGTCTTCTTGGAATGTAGTGATCACGAAGAACTCATGAGTGCGGAGGAACCGGAAAAATGCGAGTACCATTTTAGATTTAAAACTGTGACTGTTTGTTATCCTGGTGAAGGGAAAGAAGAAAAAAGTGAAACTGGGGCAGATAAGAAGGAAAAAGAGAATGTCCGTGATGAATTGTAGTAAAATGTAAATGGTTACTATCCAGTAAGAACCAGTTGGAAATAAAAGTTAAATCTTGTTTCTACACTTTTGTCGTTGTAAGTAAGTGTAAAGTATGCCAGCTCGTTTTTGGTAACACTTGTCTTCTTTCATCCAGTCCACAACAAAATAGACCTTACTCCTTCATTCTTCATTCTTTCAACAATTCAAAATGTACAGCTTTACCTACGTCACACACAAAGTTTCTAAACCATGAATATCTAAAAGGAAAGTACATGGTAAAAAGGAGTACGAAAAAAGATATTCCGTTACGGGGAATCGAACCCCGGCCGCCGCGGAGCTTTACAGGTGAAAGCGCGGAATCCTAGCCACTAGACCATAACGGAGATGATGGTTGGAGATAATTGATAAAATATATTGCCTTAAAAATTGGCATTGCAGTAATTGGACGAAAAGTCGGGTAAATTGGTATGGCTGACTGGTAGTCGCCGTAATCGGAACAAAAACTGCGTATATACAATTCAATTTAATTCAAGTGACGAAGCACTACTGATGACATGAGATTCAATATTGTGAAGATGTTGTGAAGATGAGGTCGTTTCGAGGTCGTATTGAATCTCATGTCATCGGTAGTGCTTCGTCACTTTGAATTCAATGGAAATGTCTCAGTTCAAGTTGGGGAGGAAGTTACCGAAAACATTCGAAAAAATTACAAAAACGGTTCTCTCTTCAAAACTTTAATTACTAAAAATCTCGACAATTCTAATCACGAACTGAAAAATGGACTTCTCCATACTATGATTGACAGTGAGTTGAAAGTATGTGTTCCTCGTGTTACTAAATTGCTTCCTCAACTATTAAGTGTTGCTCACGACTCGAAACTTGGAGTCGTCATAGTGAACTGCAGAACATAATGTGGCAATGTTATTGACTAACGGTCGCTCAAAATTTGTAACTTCTCATGACGAGGCGACGTCTTAGTTTATTCGTCCATGCCCAACAAATGGCAAGACTTTTTCTTGTTACATTTTCGCGCTGAAGGAGAAGTTCCACTTCTACATCAAGTTTACGCAGCAGATTCTTTTCTACTTATATAATGTTGTAGCAGATTTCATCTGGCTGCGGATGAAGATAATGGTAGCTACAAAATGATTGACAGCAAGATCATATGAAGTGACGATTTCAGAATTCATTCATTCAATTACGATACACCAATGAATAAATTGCTACATAAACGTTGAAAACTTCAAGGAAAAGAATTGTGACAGATATGATTTAGGAATGTTACAAACTACTCTTGATACTGCTGATACCAAGAAACATGCATATTATTATGGGATTAGAAAAGGTGAATTAAACGCCCCCACCGCTACGTTCCGTTGGGATCGCGCTTGTTAGTTTGCTCAAATCTGAGAGCAACATCGTTGATGCTTTTTGCTCGTGTATGGAGGCGATAATCTGAAATGAGAGAATGATTGATCAAGAAGTACACGAATAGTGAATGATTGATAATTGACATTGGAAACGAAAGACACGGACAAAGTTAGGAATCAATGTGGAGCACAGATAGTAAATAATACAATCTGTACCTCGAGGAAATCATTGAACTCTAATCCCCTCTTTTGATCCAACCCCACACTCACAACTGCATGATTCAAAACGGTCATGTCAGAATCGCTTAATTTATCTTTTCCCTTCCCACCACTCGAACTGGATCCCCACAGCCATCCCTTCTTTTCCACTTTCTTTTCGCCCTTCTCCTCATCCTTGTCTGCGAAGACATTTGACTTCAAAACTAGGTCTTCCAAGTATTTTTTGGAGATAATACCATCTTGATCTTTGTCGTATTGTGCGAATGATTTCCTGAACATCTCCAATTGTTGACCAGAAAAGATACTCCTCGAATACCCACTTTCAACAAACTTCTTCATCAACGCTTTTCCTTCAATGGATTTCGTCTCGGTCAGCGTGGCTTCTTCCCCGCCAGGATAACTGATGATCGAGGGTGACGGTAACCCCATCGTAGCCAAAAATCTCATTGCATCATCATACTCCTTTTTGCGGCGCTCTTCCGTCCAATTCAATTCTTCTGACATGATGTTGATGACTTTGGGTAAAGCGTCTGAAGCCGCCGTTGAGTTAAGGAAAGCAAGTCGGGTACGTCGAGCCAAGACATCGACGGCAGTACAAGCATACTCTTTTCGTACAGCGTAGCGAACTTCAGCTTCAATGTAAGGATAACCGGGAACCAATCGCTTTCCGAAGAGCGGCCATCGCTTGCCAGTGGAACGAGCACAAGACGCGACCAACCACGCTCGATCACCGTAACTGTTTCCTAAGTGCTCTGCGATCTAAAAATAAATATAATTAAAAAGCTGATATAATGAGCGTCGCATGAATGTGACAGCAAGACGTACCTCTGTCTCTAAACCAAAGTGCTGAATTAATTTAATATACATTGTCTTTGAATAGCCTTGTGAACCTGTCAACAAGGTATCCTTAGTGACGCACGGTCCTTCGGGCTCAAGCTCTATTCATATGTAGGAAAAACGGGGATGAATTGATTAGCAAATTTTTGCTGGCATTAACTTCGCACACATTAAACTGACACGAACGGAAAACTTCAATCGCTTTATCCACTGTTTCCTCTGCCATTGCCCTGTACGTTGTCCATTTTCCGCCAGCAATGGTTAACAATCCACTGGCGGACACATTGATCATATGGTTTCGTACTAAAGCGGCAGTATTCTTCGCCGACGGATCTCGAACGAGGGGACGTATACCAGACCAAGCGGCCAATACGTCACCACGGCGGACCTTGACATCTAATATTTCACAGTAATTTACGATCAATAAGCACAGTTAACAAAGGAAATAACAATCGAAGAGCAATGAAACTACAGAGTCATATATGAATAAACGCACCAGGATTGAAATATCGCTTCACTTCTCCCAAAATCCAATCGATCTCTTGCTCCGTCGCAACTGGATCTTCGTCGACTTTGGTAGGACTGTCGGTTGTTCCGGCAATTGTGTGCCCTTGCCAAGGTAAAAAGAAGATGACGCGACCATCCGATGTAGCGGGATCTAAAAGACCCATATGGGATGGCGAATAATAATTTGGTAAAATGATGTGGACACCAGCTGAAGGTGATACGATGTCTTTTACGGTAGGTTCATCGAGATTTCGTAGGAAATCGGTGAATGGGCCAGTTGCGTTAATCACTCCCTGTCAATTAAGTTAGTATCGTTTTTTAGATTGTCATCATTGATACGTATTTACCTTGGCCTTCACTTCCCACTCTTCACCTGTCAACGTGTCTCGGACAACAGCACCGCAAACCTGCGGTACAGCCTTCCCTTCAACTTCCTTCTTCAACAATTTTATCACTTCAACATGATTCGCTACTGCGGCACCATGCGATATGGCAGTCAATGCTAATGCAACATTCATTCTTGAATCGTTATGCTGGCCTATATTGTTATGAATATACATTGTGCATTAAGACAAAACATTCGTGTGAAGACGTCTGAATAGAGATAGAAACGGCAATTACCATCGTAATACACTAACGCTCCAACAAGTTTGTCCTTCCTCAACATCGGAAATTCTTCGAGGGCCTTCGTTTTGGATAAAATGTAAGATGATTCAAGATGATTCTTCCCGGCGACGATGTCGTATAATTTACAGCCAGCCCAGTAATACGGCAACTGCCATAATCTATAAAGTAACAATATCGGTTAGTATATTTGGCAGAAATAAACTAAAATTCTAAAAATGAAAACATACTTGTAAATCGGTAACATTATGGGTAGTTGATAACTTAAATACGGTGCAATCTTCAAGAAAGTCGCTCGTTCTCGCAAGGCTTCCTGAACTAACTTGTACTGTTCGATATCCAATTCCATGAAAGCCTTTTCCAGATATCGTACCCCGCCATGGACCAGTTTTGTGGATCTCGAAGAGGTTCCTATTGTGGTGGATTAAGAGACGGAGCAGAGAAGCGCAGAATTAGTAATTGTCCCATATCCAACATCGTTATTGGGTTACCGCTCGCCGTTTGTACATTGACCCGATTTTAAATGAACAGCAACTACGACCACTACATTTTCCTGTGTCTACTTATGAATTCTTCTCTTCTATCTTTTCGTTTGCTTTCTCGATTGCGTCGCGATCGAATATGTATGAAGACCAAGAAGAAATGAAATTCAACTCACCAGCAGAATAATCGTATTTCTCGACCAATGCCACTTTTAATCCTCTTGTAGCAGCATCCAAGGCAACACCCGTTCCGGTTGCACCCCCGCCTACAACTAGTAAATCGAATTCCTTTTCCCGCTCAGGTAAATCTTTCCCCTCTTTTGTCCGTCCTTTAAGCATATTCAAAATTTCATTCCTGGACGGCTGCGATGAAGATGCTTCTGTCGGGGGTGGTGTATTACCGGCATCGGCGTGAATAGCGAATTGAGGATAGGAGAAGGAAGGCTGAGAGTAAGGGGATTTATTAGAGTTTTTGTCGTAGATATATAACGACAGGGAAGTGCCGGTTGCCAGCGATAGCGCAGCCAAGAGCCGCTTGTGGGAGCGGAACCTCCACATGATAGCTGAGATGTCTGTTGCCAATGAGAGATACCGAAATCAAACGTCCTGTGGTGAGTATGACGAGGACGAGGAATGCAATCTAGATAGATGGACTGAAAATATCGGCACAGATGAGAGATGAGTTCCTCGCCAATTGATCCAACAAAACTCGCTTCGACCTGAAATAGCCAACTCGGCGCTTTCCTAGGCTCCTCCACCTAACCTTTTTCATGTTCTGATATTGGATAGCATTGAATGAGAAATGAAGCAATAATGCATTAGTTTTACTGGATGCAACCTTCTCGACTACCATGATTTGATATGAGGTCGAACAAAATTTCACATAATAATTATTGCGTGTGATTTGGATATGCATAATCTAACGTTAAACCTTCGGTCACCTCAACACCCACCGCTGATCACTCGTTCCAAACTTGAAATGACATTGTCCATTCCAAACAACAAGTGTTCTTCCACTCCACCCTTTTCACCCTCAGTGTAAATCTTACTATGAGCAAAGTCAATCAATTTAACTAAACTCTTAACCTCGGTGGCATTTTCATTTCCTTCGATGCTATCGCCTTCAAAGACAAAGAGAAAACTAGTTCCAACAAATCCACCTCTAATTTGTGAAATCACTGTTCTAATTTTCTTACATTCCGCGAGAAAGGATTTTAACAATGGTACTCGAAGGTGCGCTGGAACGAAACGCACAAACTCTGGCCAACATTGATGGATCGTTGCTGCGGTTAATGATTTGCCAAAAGCTTTATCATGGGTTTGAAACTTTGAAGAGGCGGGGTCATAAACCTAGTGATAGGAATGTAGAGCATTAGTTGATTTAGTTAAAATATAATGTAGCAAGGCCAGTCTTACAAATGGCGAGAGGAGGAAAGGTGAAGAGCTGCCACAGATTAAGGAGAATTACCTTCATCCCGCTAACTCTCATTCCCACAATCCCATTCGTTGTCTCTTGCGATAATTTTATCATTTTCTTCTTCTTCTCTTCATTGGCGTCATCTTCATACAGTTTAGTTCCCAATTTGATATCCATTACACATCCTTTTTTGAAGCCGACCAACAAATTTTCGAGCACAATGCAGTCCGTGATACCTCTCTTCTTTTCATCATCGGTTAGTGCCCTGGGTAGATTTGTTGTGCCGTAAAACGTCGGGATAAGTGGTTTCAAGGGATGGGTAGGGACTGATTGCAGATACAAGTAAAACGAGGTTTCCTTGGGATGACACGGCTTCAGGAGACGAGTGGAATCTTCTGGGTGAGACAGAAGAGAGTCATGGCCTGCTACCTGAATGTGTTGAGAAATCGAAGGAACGGAAGAGAGAGATCAGGAGAACTGCGTTAGGGAAATCAGTTCATGTTCCGGGCCGTGTATTGTAAACAAAACGATGGAAGCCAGAGCCTCCTCCTCTCGTTTGAAAGACACACCTGATGTGAGAAGTAATTATCTTTGGCATTATTTGTAGTGGTGGAGGCCATGGTTCTGTATATCCGTTATGCTGTTTTAATGTCGAGACAATATATGCTATCAGATGGAGTTTAGAGTAAAGTGACCCAAGCAGATGGCCTTCGGTGCGCGATATGAAAAGATTCCTTGTCGCGGTCACTTGAAATGGCGAAACACCTCTTGTCAGCTATGAATTCGACGTCTTCAATGCACCGATATATATTCCCAACTTAAAATTTCATAACTGACAGCAATGTATGCATTGATTTAACTTCACCTACATATTGTTATCGTCTACATCGATTCTTATAAATTTACAACCTCGTACAAGCGGATCTAGCTGGATATCATGCCTGCACTATATTTTACCATATGTAAGTGTTGAATACGCATCAATGCTTATCCACATATCGGGATAACGCCTTCAATCCTTGTAACATGGAGCAATTCTCGCCAAGTCTGACGAAATCTTGATAAGATAACAATTCGTCGTAGCTGGCTATTGAAAAAGGGGGTTCATCTTGATCGGATGCCTGCGGTCGAAATTGATAACTATCAAAAATCATATCACGTCGACAAGGAACGAGCCACCAATTAAGCCAACGTTTCGACTGCGGCCACCTCTTGTAAATCCTTTGGATCTCAGATTTGGCGACTTTTACGTCTTCCTCATTTGCCAGCGCTTCACATTGTTCAATGAATTGCTCTTTTTCCGCTATACGAACGAACATACGGTTCTGAGCGACTTGGACCACACTCCTGCTGAAATGACCTCTGCATCCACGCAGTAAACCGAGTGCCACATCTCTCCATTCATTTTCGAGCTCAGCATAATCCTCTTCAAACATGTTATCTATAGCTGCACTTCCCATTAATGAACGACGAAATTCAATGTAACCCAGTATGAATCCCTCCTTTTGATAAGGTGAACGGTCGACTGTGGTGCGCGTAAGGTGGTGCACGATGTCGAGCCTTGATTGCCCTTTAGCGGTGCCTCTCAGCATATCGAAAACAGAATTGAAGACTAGGAAGAAATGAAATTTATAGGCTTCGACAGAATGCGAGTAGGTGATAGTCAGCTGATATGGAACCCAGCGTAGATGGCGGGGATCATACAACACACTGCTAATTAAGTAGCATGTATTCGTTCTGAAATAGTCATAGTTAGTGCTGACAGAGTTAGAACAATATATAACAATACTCAACTGTAAAAAGGTAGAGTTCACATCGGTACACATGCCCGTATAGCCATTTTTTTGATATAAATCTCCGATATCTATAACATCCAGTAGCCACCTTTCCATACATTTTTTTCGAAAACTGTAAGCTGTGGTTTTATTCACCCAACGAAGTTCAACGTAATCCCATTCAGGGAGTAAGGCTTCGAACATTTCCGGCCAAGCATCATCATCCTCATCACCATCATCATCGGATTCCGTTTCGTGTAGACTTGCGTTGCAGTTTTGAGGGTAGAAATCGGAGTCGGCAGTGCTGTGAAGTATCCAGTCTACACAGATGTCATCCAGAACCGGTCCGTCGGCCTTCAACTTTTCTGGGTATTGAGAAACTATCTGGCTAATCTTTCGATTACGATTACCATGTATTTTCTTTGCTATCGGTTGTCTATGGTTATGGATACCATAATGTTTGAAGGTATACGTCTTATTGTCATACTCGTAAGAACATCTGGCCTTGCAATCGCTCTGAAGACTGCAATAATGATACTCTCAATTTTTGACGTGTTTGCATCGAAAAGCCCTTTAAAATACATACATTTGGTATCCCTCACAGGTTTCAACAATACATCTCTCTTCAAGATGCTGTAGGTTTTCCATATTACTTCGCTGGCGGCTGTATATCCCATTGTTTATAGCAGGACGTACGGTTGAGGTGCATTGAGCGTTACTGCAAACGATGACTCCTCGACAGGACCATTTCATTTCGCTCTGTCTGATGAATACATAAGTATATAGGCACAACTAAAGACAATAATCAAGCGCATACCTGAATGCCCAGCCGTTTTTTCTCCAATTTTTTGGTTTCGTTTGATATGATTTGCACATGTCACCGTTTGGCCATCGAGGAAAGTCTTAGTAATTGAAACATATCAGCATCTACATACAACCCATTTTACGTTTGAATCACAAGAATACCATCTTCGTCATACTCAAAATCGAAATCACTGTCCACCACTTGGGATTCCTCATCAACAGTCCGCGTCTCTTCTTTGACCGGGACCAAATGGACAGAATCCGTCACATGAGAGGTACTGTTGTATTGACGACTTTCATCCACAAAATCTTCAGAGTCGGTGTCCACATCCGAAAAACTGTCAGCCGAATAGACTGAACTTTGTTCTTCGGCCTTCAAAGACTTCATAACCTCGTCTAACAATCGCTCGAACTCAACAGTTCTCTCATCCTAAAGTAAATAGATCGAGTCAAATAAACAGGGAGGATCAAGAATAAGCGAAAATATATACCATTGAGTGTATGTTTTACGATAGTTTTCCGAGCAAGAGAGTATTTTTTTCTCTCTAGGGGAACGGGACCTTAACGGGACAGATTGACTTGTGACGGGCGAGCTGGGCGGACCACAACGATCTCGCATCCACAAATGCTACCGTGTACCACCAGTACAGCGAATCCCATGATTTGCCTATCCATTCGAATTTTATCAGAACGTGCCTCTGTAGGTTTTGATTTGTGACCGCAACGAATAGCGAATATCATAAACTCATAGCTAGAATTTGATTTTCTCATGAACATGATGGATGTGCAATTTGATTGTCAATTCATTGCTCCTCTCCCTGAAGAAAGTCATCTAAAACAAACAGTCTTGCCCCACTTTGTATATATACCAGGGGATTAGCTACGTCGTTCCGTCGCAAGAGCATTCCTTTTTGGTTATGCCCCTACTATAGAAGATACTTCTCTATGCAAGAATGATTCAATGTCAGATTTCACAATTTGCAATAAGTGAATTACAGTATATTATATTCGTGAAATTTATACCATAAATGCAATAATAAATGGAATGCTATAAGAAATAGAAGCAACATAAAGTTTATATCGTATAGGCGAAAGGCAAAGGATTAATACTGATAGGTATGTCATCATCGTATAGTACCAACAGAGAGTTTATAGTTACTGTTCGACTCAGCATAACTTTGTATATTAACTATCGACTCTCTGTTGCTACTATGCGATGACGACATACCTGTCAGTGTTGTAAATACCAATTTTAATGATGACATTTTGCGTGAGTATGATAATGTTAGACGATTGGAACAAGCAACAACGACAACTTCATAGTGGTCGCCACTTCTCCTTACCAAGCACACGAAGCAATAAAAGGGATCAAAAGTTGTACATTGTCTACTGAACAGTATCGGAAGCATGTAAAATCAAATTTGACGCATTTCATTCCAATTGCACCGAACCCGACTGCAAATCGTTGTCAGCAAACAGCAATCACTAGATGGAAGTAATTGCAAAAGATCAGATTGTCAGGCAAGATTTCTTCAGATGTGTATATTATACTTGCAAAGAGGGTAGCTGTTGGCAAAAGGGGAGCACCCGAAACAGAACCATGGCTATTCGGAAGGCGTGGAACACGGAATATCAGCAGCAAGACGATCCACCTCCAGAGAACACGTACTGAGGTCAATAACTACAATCCCAGCGCAGCATTCGCTTTAGGTGCAACTATGATATTAACCGGACTCTGACCCATTTCTTGTGTATGAGTCTACATGCTACCAGATTCTTGGCTTGACCTTCGACATAGTCAAAGTTTAGTTGTCTTAACGGGTGCATATATACGCATACCCTAGTCGATGATTGTTATAACAGTTATGACTCCACTTCCCACTTCACCTGCCCAATCCTTTATTGTTCTTCCAATCTGCGATCAATTCCCTCATTTTTGCTAATTCTGCAACAAATTGCACACCACCTGTCCTCTTCACATCTTCAACATAAGCGTTCATACATTTTTCAACAATTGAAACATAGTCTTCTTCCTTATTCCTTTCTAACCAAACACTATACTCTTCGTCGGTCCAACTACAAAAATGATGAGGGAAAACTAAACTCGACCCGGGTGATCGGGCGATAAAATTGTTGAGAATAATTATAGCAGGAAGTGATTGAAGTGCGGGTGACGCCAATGTGATAGAATGAAGGTCGGCGAATAATAGTTGACTTCAATGAAAATACGAAATGTTAGGTTACCGTATATGAAAGCCAGAGCCGGCTAAAAACGCAACAGTACAAACCGAAAAGCTTTTATCATTTTATACGCTCCTCCACTTAATTCTCCCAAACTTGATTTAAATTCCATTAAGAATTGATTCACTAGGAATTCCACTTGTGCCATGTCGTTTGTTAGCCGTAGTTTAACAGTTTCATTAGACAACCGAATAACGCTTGCGTGTCGAACGAATAGCGTAAGGACTCTAGTCGCAATTAGTTGAGTCCTATTGCCGATAGCGTACATATATTTAGCGGAGAAGTAAACACAAGTAAGTAAACCGAAACAATTATGAATCGGACAGTTGAAAGGACTTGCGCACCATGACTTCACATGATTAATACATAACAGCCTTCCCAGGATTTCTTTATGAATATACCGAAGCTTACTTGCTAGCTCATTCACATACATGCTAAATTGATTTTCGGCACGCGTTGAAAGGGCTTTCGCGGACGCATTTCTTGTATTCATTTATAGACAAAAATAAGTGGGCGGGAAATCAATAAAGGCCAACAAGAAATAACCACAGAACGAATGCCTACCGAGTAAAATCCTCTCTATGGATTTTTAGAATAGTCAATTCCAATTCTTTTTGTATATTCTGTAATAGGGGACCGAAAATCCCAACTAGCAACTGTTTTAAGTCCTATTCAGACACCGACAAATTCAGTTAAATATTCGTCCAAAGGTCTCCTGCTCCAAAAAGGCCCTATGTTTAGGAAGTATACCAACCTGGACAATATCAACAATTCCGTTCACCATTCCCGCATCATACTCCGAAACAATTTTCCCTACGTTTTCAGTTAATAGGTATATTGAATTTAGCAAATCAATATTGAGGGATTGAGATGAGGACGAAGGGCCATCCATGATAGCATAGGCCGTTGAGTCGATAGCAACCTAGTTCCAAACAAAGCTCAGGCGCATTAACGCATTGAAAAGACACATAACAAACATAGTATATAGAAAAGACAACAAGAGAAAAGCTGCTATTACCATCGATTCGGTTCGTTGGGCATAAAGTCTTAATGATTTCATGACGTTTTTAGCGATCTTCGAAAAAAGCGGCTTATCAAATTTTATCAACTCAAGTTCACTATCCCAAAGTATAAATGTATTTGTATGAGTCCATGAAAGCAAGAGGAGAATAAAAATTATTTAGGACATGCCAGTTAATTTCAATGCTCAGAATCAATAGACTGATACCTCGAAATTACTCTCACAATCCCGGCCATATCATTTCTGCTCGGAGCACATCTACTCCCGCTCGACGAAAACGCTAAGTTTACGGGATCGTACAATCGAGCTAATGATTTGGAAACATAGGATGATTCTAGTGGAATGATACTACGCAGTAAGAGCACAGATTCAGGGCTACAGAAAAGTGATTACAAGATTGAAAACATTTCAAAATTAGGCAACACCGAACTAACGTAAGGGATCAATGAAAAAAGCAAAATACCTAGACGTCTTATCTGAAATATGAACTGTTCCTGAAACGACGGATATCCGAGAGAAAAACTCATGGACAAGGCGTAAGAGACGGGGATAGTTATTAATCAGAAGATTGTGGAGGACCGGAGAAGCTGTATATGAGTAATCTTCTGTTAATGGCCAAGCAAATTCCTGGAGATAGTCATAGACTGGTTGTAGGACATACTTTTCGATACATCAAATATGACATATTCAAGCGAAATCGATAGAGTTTGCCAAAACTCTTGTAACAATCCTGTTTCCCGATCCTACAGCCATGATATTTTAGATCAATGAAGTTCCCAGCGTATTCGAAACTTTCACAAGGGATCACCTTCATAACTTCATCTAGGAATGTTAACTGTGATTTTGGATTTCTGGTTCGGGCTAAAACCTTTTCCAGTACATTAATTCGGACAAATTGACCGAAGGAAAAATCAAGCAATCTTTCCAATCTTGTCCAGAATATAGGAATCCACTGCGACGATGTACTTGAAGATGAGTCGGCCGTGCGTTTTGAGGATTGGGCGGTAGAATCTGTATGCTGCAGTTAACAATCTGAAATATAGCTTTCTTAGCTGGAATGTCATTTGCGAACCCCGCATTTCTTTTTGATATGTTCCCATGTTGAAACATTGCTTAATTTTATCGGTCATTTGTGCTAATCCACTGTTTAAAATATGAGTGATTTTATATCTTAATTGTCCTAAATTATGATAAATTTGGATAGCTGATGCAATATCGGCATGACGCTAGACGGGATTCTGATTAAACGAGCATTCCAGGTACAGTGTCAAGTACGAATTGCGAACAAACCTGTTTAGATAAACCATTTTCAAGCAATTCATTGATTGTCATTTCAACGTTCCTTCTGGTTTCTTTTAACTTCGGTATTTCGCTTTCGATTATTTCCAATCCATCGAAGTTGGATTCTTCGCATAATGTATCTGAGGGAATAGAATTAGCACATGTTAAGTCAACGTCAGCTAGAAATTTCGCAAATAAATACCCAATTCATGAAGTGTTAATGCTAACTTTGTTAGATCCCTTGAATCCTCCTTCGAATACTCCAGTTCTAGGCGTTTGACCAGCTGTTGAAAACGGATTATTCTTCTCAGCAGATCAGCTACAACTTGAATTCGTTCTATTTGTGTTGTGTAGAGTTTGCACTGTTCATACGGCTCGTTCACTTTGGACTTTAATCTGCTCTTCGTTACGTTAATGTCAATCCGACTGAAGAGGAATAGACTTAAAACGGCCCCACCTTTCCATCGAAAGTTTCAAAGACGCTATTCCATTTCTGACGGATTCTAACACATTTTGCAGTTCGTTCACATTTGAAAGATTTTGTAGTAGATTCTCATGTTGATCTCTGACCTAATTGTTCCACGCAAGTTAGTAAAAGAAAAGAGAATACACTGTATGGTTTTAAGATCTGTACTTTATGTTCGATCTGTTTAGCAAGATTGGATACTCCAAAATTTAAATTTGCAAGGACGATTTGTAAATCCTTGCTATCTTTGAGGGTCTGTGCAAGGTACTGTGACGAATTGAAGGAGTCCTGCACAAAGTCGCGGTATTCTGGAGGACGGATTCGCGAGTCAATGGATGTTAAGACCAGAAGGGAAGGATTGAAAAGATACCATTTGGGATGTGGTTAGACCAGTCGTGCTCTATGTTGGCCAATGAAGTCTTTCTCGACATCATCCTGCTTCGACAGTAGCAAAAGAGTATTGTAGACAGGCCAAAGTAGTGCGACCGCCGAAATTGTTTTGTCGCATCGCAACGTCAGCCCGCCCACAGATAAGTTTTGATTCCGTCGCAGAGTAGATTTAATACACACCGACATTCTGATTCATATAGAAGCCGACATCGCATCTCCTTCCGTCCTTGTCGCTCTTATAAAATGACATTTTCTGCGTTACTGCTGTGTCTCTGTTTTCTCCTACCTCCAGTCGCCGTGGCCATACACCGGTTGCCGATTCATAACCAGTCCCTACTATGGGGTACTTATAGACCCAACCTTTACTTCGGAACCAGGACAAGGACTCCGAATACATTAATGACAGGCCTAATGTGGTTTGGTCTATCAGATTATTCCGGATTTCAACGTACGTCCGTCCACCTCAGCTCTCTGTCTATATCCCGTTCGCGTAGTGCTATCAGTGACATTATATTGCTCGAAAAGGAATTAGACATTCTTGCGAACAAGATGATAAGTTCGCTGGTTACGGATACGACAAACATGATGGAAGAAAGTTTGCGATTCAGTCACTGAATGATACAGCCAACAATTTACACATCACGACCCAGTACGTCAAACGACTCAGTGGCGAGTATGGGGGAGAATGGGCACTTAGAGTGAAGGGCGAAGCTTTAGACAAGGGTAAGCTACATGCTTTCTGCAATACGCAAAATTTCAAAGTGCTGCTTATTAAATCGGATCTTAGATCGGCCAACACTGGTATCATTCATGTTTTACGCCGGTATCGAAGGAGATGAAGGGTCACTGCAATTGAAATCAAAAACATCAGCGAATGTTCGTACTCTTTATATACATCAGTGGCCAATATTTCTCTTATCTAAGAAAATCTATCTTAGGGACTTGATAGTTCTCACATTACTGTCGTTGGCGAATCGCCAGAATTGGGAAAATTCTCCATTCATGTTTTGGATAGTAAGATTTAATTTTTCTTCTTTTCATTCTTAGTTACTTTTTCTAAATTCAGCATCCCTTGTCGTTAGGCCCCAAAAATAAGTACCCGCCCAGATCTGCAGACTCTCACATCGATCTGTCAAAAACTCAATTCTTAGGATTGAACATGCCCAAGGATACCGTCTGGCAAGTCAAAGGTTTGTGAGTCTGTTCTTTTGTACTGTTCCTTTAAAACACATATAATCCTCGCTGACCTTACTGTTTGTTATTGCAGACCGTATTCAGAACGCAATTACACAAAGGGCCAAAACCCTGGTCGAAGAGGAATCTAATCCGCCACCACCGGCTCATGTCTTGGGCTTGCCGAACAGAATCCAGGATGAATCTAATATGTTTGCTTTTCAAAAAGCGATGACTGTTCCGTTTGAGGTTATTGTCTCTTCAGTTAGTCGTTTAAGAAAAAACTCAACCCTCTAACAAAGTTTGTGCTCAGTTTGACGTGATTTTCATTTCCGAGTCAGCACAGTCCGGCAAATCTCATTCTGGTACGCTTGCTTTACTACAACGTCTGCCGTCTTGTCATAACCTTTGCCAATTTTTTGTAGACGCGGCTACGAAGTTTTCGAAAGAATTGAAAAATATGATTGATTTACATTCTAATCAATTCGACCAAAGATTTGACAAAGTATTTCAATTAACAGAGAAGGGGTTCTCTGAAGATCAAATTAATTTTGCGAAAAGTATTCTTAGTCATTCGCTTGGCGGAATTGGGTAAACGTTTTATCTTCGTCCCTTTGATTTCGCTTCTTTCGTTGACACTTGCCGCCATAACAATCTAGGTACTTCTATGGTAATTACTTAGTGGATCGTAATCCTGTTGACGAAGAGGAATTATTTGAGGAGCTGTATTATTTTGACGAAGACAAATATGATGAAGATGAATGGGAACAAATCTTGGCTGAGCGGAAGACAAAGAAGAAGCAAGAAGTTGAAACAGCAGGCCCGGTGGAATTATTTTGCAGAGTGCCAAGTCGGTCATTCTTTCCCAGAGGATTCTTTTGGTTCGTGCGTTCCTTAATATTGCTACCATGAAATTAAAGTATAACCAATCAGAACAGGGACGAAGGATTTCATCAACTTATCATCGCGCAATGGGACAATGATCTTAGCCTTGAAATTATCCAGTCATGGTACAACCTTATCGACGCGGACGGATGGATTGCTCGAGAGCAAATACTGGGAGATGAAGCTCGATCAAAAGTTCCTCCCGAATTCGTAGTACAGCAACCTCATATTGCCAATCCGCCGTCATTGCTTCTTGCGATTAAAGACTACGTTGACCGATTCACAGCGACGCAGCAGTCTGATCTGCATAAGAATATGGAGGGAAACGCTTTTGGCGGAAACATTGGCATAACTGAAGATCCAGAGGTGATGACAAAACAGTACATTTTGGACGAAAAATTGGCTAAGGAGTATTTGGAGGCGCTGTGGCCGTCTTTGTTGAAAAATTATCAGTGGTTTAAGAATACTCAATATGGATACTTAGCAGAGTATAAACGAAAAGGGTCTGGCGAGGAATCGTATAGATGGAGGGGAAGAACTGTAAACCATACATTTGCCAGTGGTATGTTTGTCTTGAATTCTTCGAGTTTTTTTACCTTTGGCTGTATTATTTCCTCCGCATTTCGCGATTTCGCTCACTTTGCGCTGTTTGCGGCGAATTTTCTCAGGACTCGATGATTATCCTCGTGCCAACCCTCCTCATGTCGGAGAACTGCATATCGATCTACTAAGTTGGATGGGATTACAAGCCGATATCCTATCTTACATAGCGAGATTCTTAGGGAAGGCAGAGGCAGAGGAACTACGTGAAAATTATCTCGCAGTAAAAGAGAACGTGAACAGTACGGTTCTTTCTAAAACTTTTTTCTTTTTTTCTAGCGCTTACGTCTCATTTAATCTTTTGTGGTACTCTTGAAGATCTCCATTGGGACGATACAGAAAATTGCTACGCCGACCTCACCGTTAACGACCGTGATCGATCCATCTTTTCTACACACAAGGGCTATGTTTCTCTGTATCCATTTTTCATGGGTTTGGTTGACGCCAAAGATTCAAAGTTAGAACACGTTTTGGATTTAATTTATAATGCCGATGAATTGTGGAGTGATTTCGGCATCAGAAGTTTGAGCAAACGTCATGAATTATATGGTACAGGCGAGGACTACTGGAAAGGGCCCATCTGGATTAATATGAACTACCTTGTTTTGAGAGCATTGAAGAAAGTCTGTTATTTCTTGAAATTCATGTTATAGCAATGAGGATGATACTGACCGTCATTTTCTAGTATTACATTCCCGTCGAAGGGCCTTACCAAGCAAAGGCGCAAAAGATATATTCTGAATTGAGAATGAATATCATCAACAACATGTTTAGGGTCAGTTCATATTTGTTTTGTGTATACGCTTGTCTTACTATTTCTGGTGTTAATTGCGTTTATCGTTCCATTGCGATGTTTGCACGAAACAGGTATACCAAGAGACCGGATTCCTTTGGGAACAATATAACGATCGAACTGGAGATGGACAACGGTCACATCCGTTCACAGGATGGAGTTCATTGGTGCTGTTAATGATGAGCGAAATGTATTGATTTAGAGTTCTTGTATGATAGGGTTGCAAACCATGTTGGATCAGATTTTGGCAAAGAATAAAGACCGGAGTTTACCGTGATGGAATGAAAAATGGGACGCGTCCTTCTTGGGACTGGGCATGGCCCTGGCAAAGGACGAGTGTGATCAACTGTACGGGTTAAAATCCAACATATCTATAATTCTTAATGCCATTCGAAGATAAGGTTGACAAAGTTAGACAGCGCTTGATTCAAATCTTCAAATCTAAACAAGATAGTAGCTCTCGTCGTGACAAGAATTTGAGGAATAACGAAAACGATGTCGTCGTTCCGTGGTTCGTTTTCGACTAATCATTCCATCATCGCCATATCAATTAGAGTCGAGCCTATGCTAATGTGTTTCAACTATTTATTCTCTTTTTCGTTGATTTTCGTTTTCTGTAGGAGTTGGGTTTGCGCACGATTGGTTGATTTGTTAAGGAAACATCCTTCCGGAATCACAGAAGCGAGTTGAGTGTTTTTGTTTATATCGATTTGTCGGCTATCCACAGTCGCTTGATTCTTTCAATTGCATGTTCGTCATGCGCAGAACAGTTATCTGACATTACATTTCCTTCTATGTCGTTCCTTTAATGAATTTACAGTTATATTTTCGGAATTGGAACTGATGGTCAGCTATTTTCAGCCTTCCCCATCCTTACTTTCGCCTCGATTCCCTGGAATCAGTCGAATTCCATGGCCATTCTGCGTCTGATCTTTATTTCTTTGGTTTGATTATAGTGGGAACAATCAGCGTCAGATTATAAGAAAGGAATAAGTCAAAGTACGGTATCTTCGTTCGCGGTTATTGTGTCTTGCTTTAGGACTTCTGGCTTCGAAATGATCTGACAGCATATTTTTTCAATGCCTGATTAGAATTTCAAACTATTGACTCATTGTACGAAACCAAATCCGTGAATGGGAACACCGTTTTTGAAGTGATGATAGCCGGTCTTCAGTTAGTACCGGGTATGTTCCAGTTACTTTATTCAACTAGTTATTGAAAAATAGCCGTACCATTTTATATGTCTATATGCGGAAGTTTGATTATGCTGATTGTTTTGTTGAATCAGGAACAAAGACGGCAATTATGACCGTTCAAGACACTGTTGGAAACTCGAAAATCGCCGAAATGTACCTCCATCAAAAATATTACTTCTTACTAGACCCAGAATTCAGATGTTTGACAGACAATGTAAGTATAATTATTTGGACCCTCCGGAAACTATATACTCCAGTGATGAACTGACCATACCACTTGTAACTGAATCTTAGGTTCAACGTATCATTCGATTCCATTCCGTCCGATACATTGAAACGCAAAATACCTTTCGATTCCTTCCATCAGAAAATATGATAATTCTTCTAACAGATGCAGATCAATCATTCATCAGTAAATATTTTACCTCGGCATTTGCGGAAATTAATGCGCCTAATCCAGGCCGAAGTCAATCCGTTCAAGACGTTAATATATGGGCCAAGATCGTTCAGATCGGGAGTGCACACCCTGCAAGAGTGAATGGGAGATATAAAAAATTGACTATTACTCTGAGTGATAAAAGCGGGGGTGATACTGTTCAATTCATATTATGGGATGAGCAGATCGAGCTGGCGGGATTGTTCAAAAAGGTCCGCATCTGTCTGTTCAGTTCGACATGATTTTTGCCTGAAGAATGGGATACTTATTCAGAACAATTCAAAATAGGGGGACCAACTCGGCATTGTTCAACCATGGGTGTCGTATAATAACGATCCGACCAGTGATGGTGCGACTCTGGAATACGGTTCTAATACCATTATATTTGTTTTGCCGGCCAAAATTGATGTAGTACGTATTCATTATTCATGCTGTTTATGTTGCTCTTTATTTCGTACTATGTCTAATGTTACTCTACAGATCTTCGGGACCGGAAATTATGTTACGAAAGACGACATGGTAAAGCGCGGAATGTTACTCACTATAGTAGATATCGTTTCTTGACTGTCATCAATTCCAACACAAACAGGGCGTTTTGGATTATAAGTTCTATCCAGAAAGGATACTAATCAAAGATTTGCAACCGAAAATGTCGAACTTAACTTTGTTCGGACGAATTGTTGCAATGTCGCAGAATGTACGTCTCATTATCAGAATGATTCCAAATTTCCGAACTAATGATTGTGCTTTCTTTATGCAGATGCCTTTGAGTCGTGATGGAAAGTTGATGGACCGATATGCGATACGGTTGTTGGATTCATCGGGTAAATTCCGTCACCCTCCAGCTTGTCCAATTTTTGCCATTGACAATGCTTTGGCAGGAACGATCGACATAACAGTGTGGGACCGCTTAGCCAAACTTACGACATCATGCCGTCTTGGAGAATATATTTTGTTAACAAATTTAACCACATCCGAACGAAAGTCAGGCAACGTAATTTACGTGAATGCGACTAAAGCCTTGGGTACAGAAATTCATCGAAGTAAGTGTATTTCAAATAAACTGCACTAGTAGATGATTAACATAATATTGTGCTTATCATTTCCATCTGAAGTATCAAACTTGAAGGGTGTCTTATCGACACCATATTTTCGCGAGTTATCGCCCCTGTCTTCAACGTATGAAATGGACACATTTCACACTCTTGTGACAGTGTCGAGTTATTCTCCTTCACTGCCGGATGAAGGGTTAACTGTTCTGGCTCGTATCCTTTTGATTTCGCTCACTTCCAATAATAACAGAGCTGGTATGATGTGTTACAGTTAGCAATTCCTTAACTCATCCCAGATACGGCATGTAAAAAGCCGTACTCGACACAACCTGACCACAATTGTCAGACAATTAGCCAGCAAAGCTATTGCACCTATTGCAAAGTTAATGTATTTACACATGACATGCTGAATTCAGAATTCATTTACGCCTTGGAATTTGAAATAGATGATGGCACAGACAGATTATGGGTGGAAGGCTCGTGGGAAGTTTGCACGGTTTGTGATGCGTTTACCTTCTTTGGCCTACGATTCTACTAGGTCGGCAAATGAGAGGGCTAATACCGTTACTAATTTGCGTCAAATCTGCTGGAATTAGGATTTGGTGGGAACCCCGGCCTCTGAATTCGCAAGGTTACCCAAGGCAAGGCAATACTCGATATTGGAATCTATAATGGGCAAACAAATTATTGGTGTTGTAACGCAATTGGCCATCGTGAGTCCATTTCCGTCACTGTGCGCTCTGGCTTCCTCTTGTGTGCTTAATGCTTTATTTCGGTCGTAGGATCCTTCATATGACAGGAACATGGAAGGACAACGGTATAGGATGGATGCGGTCTTGCCTATGGAAAGTTGTGTTGGTTGTATCGCTCGTGAATCGATATTGGGCGGGGCAAGATAGAAAAATCGAAGTAGTACGATGCAACTTGTTGTCATGTGTAAATATCATAAAATAATATTGAGATTTTGATCAGTCTTGTGGCTTGTATGGCCGTAGACTTGGACCTAATTCTTTTCGCAAATCGAGGAGAGCGGTCTGCTTCATTTGCACTCGTTCATATAATTCAAATTGATCGACTTTATTTTCAATCACTATCGCTTCTTCTACTCAAGAAATCCGACAACCTGACCGGTTCATCTTTCTCCTTTTCTTTGCTTTTCGACTTCGACCTCCTTTTTGACTTTTTATGCTCTTTATGCTTCGATCGTTTCCGCTTCTTTAGTTCGGTAGATAAATATCGAATCGTAGGATGAAAGAAGATTTATGTTGAAGTTCGTTATCAACCGTCGAATAGACATAACCGGAGTAACATAATTGATAGTATCAGAGTCAGCATCAAGGGACTTCAAAATGTGTTAAATTCGTGTATCAGACCATACCTTCTGCTTCTTCTCTATTATTTCCCCATCCTCCGGTTCACTTTCGCTTTCGCTTTTACTATCTCGTCCCGAATCTGATGCGCTCTCACTTTCGCTTCTACTATCCGATTCGCTCCTACTGTCGCTGTCGCTGTCACTGTCACTTTCACTATCACTGTATTTTCTCTTTTTCCTCTTCGACTTTTTCTTATCCTTATCCCTCTTATGCTTCCGTTTTTTGCTACTTTCTTTGTCTTTCCCTCCTCGTCGCTCCCTCAGTAGCTTTTCTCGTTGTTTGTCTAGTTTTCGGCGGTATCTACATCAAAAGTTGGAATCCAACCGCAGCAATGGAAAAAGGGGACCAAAGGAAAAGTAAAATAAGTATTTAAATCTCACAAAAAATTCGCAGAGCCCATAGTTTCATGACCAGCGACAGCTAATGTTGTTCAACGAAGATGATTTGTGCAACCTACCGAACCATTTCAGCATCGCTTAACGGATTTAGTCCATTTTCTTGCTTGGCTTTTAATTCTCGAAACTCTTCCCATGAAATTCCGGCTTTTTTTCGAGCATCTATGTAATCTATTTGAAGAAAGAATACAAAAATCCAGATGAGTGTTATGTGGTAACCAATCCAGTTAAGCGCCATTCAAAGTAGTCTTAAATTAGGAATGAATAAGAAAGAAGAAGAAACTGAATAAATACCTCGAATGGATCCACCCGGTCCTTGCTGCATTTGAATGATACTATGTGATAATAAATTATTATGTAGTATGAGATTTCAGGAATTGAAAGTATCGTCACTTTTGAATTAATTTGCGGTGGCTCAAAGTTGAACAAGTTGAAGGAGTGGCGCTTCGCCAGAACACTGTCGAAAAATGGCGCCATTTTATATCGACATATCTTTTCCCATCCCCTTGCACATGCTACGACAAATTGTTGTTATACAAACGGTCATGGCTTAGCAAAGTTGAGCTTGAAATTATGACGCTAACGATGTAGTTTCACGCATTAAAGGATGTAGTGCGGTTTTTAAATATTAAACAAAAGAGGAACGGCTTTGTAATGGCATTAAAGATGGAAACCTAATGCAAGTTCCGAAAGTGTAGAACACTAAGTCTAGATGCCGTGCACTGTGCACTGCAGAACAAGCTATGACCGGTTACACTGTGAAATTGTGAATGTTATTAGGTTCGATTGCATCGGACTTATTGTTATTTGTTATTGTTTTGTATTGTCATTGTGTGTATGATGTTTGCACGGATCTTCTAAGAACAACTGTATATAAAGAAAAAGTATCGTAAAATAAAAATAACTTTTGAAGTTCAACTACACACTTCCACTGTTCGACCACGCTACCAAAACTCAGGCTTATGTAGCCCACGCTCTTGAATGGAAGTGAATTTGCCAGGAAGATCGATTTTCTACCACTGCGATCCGTACATTACTCAAAATAAGTGGGGACCAGTCCAATGGATTTTTTCAGTGTTTTTAAAAAGATCGAGATCCAGAAAGTTTTAAAATTGAGAAAGTCCCCATGGAAAGATCATTGATCTGCCACCAACTCAACAGGATAGATAAGAATATCAGCCCCAACGATTCCTATTCGCTGTGGTGAGCTCATAACAGCAACAAATTTACAATCTCTCCTACGACGACAAATCCCAGACTAATCCACAAACAGCCCATCAAACCCGTCTCCACATACATCACCCCGCTCACTATGGTTCCAACTAACCGTCCCATACTATTAGCCATATAGTAGAATCCAACATTCACCGCCACTTTATCCCGATTCGAAAACTTTAATATCAAGTAACTATGAATTGAACTATTAACTGCAAATACAATCGCGAATAAGCCTAAGCCCATAACAAGCGATAGGACAGTGCCAGTATATGACATAGAAGGGCTGATAAAAGTAAAGAGGAGAGAATTGAGCAAAGTAACAAGAGCAAGAATTCCAGTCCAGAAAATCAAAGGTTTTGCGGTTGTAAGAGGATACATTTTCAACGGCTGCAGAATGAATTTGGGTGTAGAAGACTGCACAATCCCGTAAATGATAACCCATACAGCGAGAAACAATCCAGTCTGGTAATAACTCCATTCCAAAACACCCCTTAAATAAACTGGCAATGCAATTTCAAACCATAAATCTCTACTACCGAACAAAAAGAACCTTGAAAGTGATAAAATTGTTACGTTTCTATCTTTCCTAAAAATCCGTTTTAATGTCAGCTTTTCTCCCGACTTGGATATTCCAAGTCCACTATCTACGAAGATCCAACTTGGAATAGCAACCACGGATGTCACACCAGTCAATATTCCCAAAGCAACATAAAACCCTGGTATCAATATGACACTGCCCAAAAAATAACCGATCCCTTTGATAGAATTTTTAGCACCGGTTAGGTTCGCAACAAGTCTGAACAGAGGGCCACCAGAATCGGATTCCTTTGTGACTAGTTTAGTGATACTTTTCCCACTCATTTTGACCAAGTCTTTCGCGATCCCGCTGAAACCTTGAGATATCGCAATGTATACAATAACGACGAAGCGAGACCACGAGGACGAAAGGAAGAAGAGGAAGAGGAGAGAACAAAGTTGACTAAAGAGACCGGCGAGGAGACATGGTTTCAGACCGATTCGGGAACCTAGGATTCCCCCCAGAAGGTTTGTGAGCACTCCGAGGAGTTCGTATAGAGTAAACATGATCTATAGTGGAAAGCAAAACTAATCGTAAGATTTATCGATAGGTATCGGCATTAATCAGAAAGCTCGAAACACACAGCCAATTCAAAAGCCCCAAATCCCCTCTTGAATAATTCCAGCAAGACAATCATTCTTAATGCGGAATCCGTCAATGTAAATATCAGATAAGTCGAAGCAATGGCATAGAAATTTCGCATCGATGATGGAGGATCCGATCTTATTCCCCTCGAGTCGTCCTCGTTATTTCGCTGCCCTTCATTTTCCATGACCGCTCCTTCAGCGTCCCCTTTGCCATCGTCGATTATGCTTTGAAGTGATGGAGAACTTGGCTCCGATGCAATCTCCGCTGGGTGCATATTCAGGCTTCAGCTGTACATTTGTGGGCTAGTGATATGTCAGATTTGATAGTTTCGCAAACCAATTCATCATTGAATCAGCTGACAACAGTAGGTGGACTAGGTGCCCGTCAATTTTCTCGGCCAACCAGGACACCGGCTCTCTAAACGTGTTAGATAAAAACAATTTTCACGTGTGAATATATTCACTTCGGCTGCAACTCTACCAGACAAGTGCAATCTGGCAAGGTCATTTGAGACATGGAACAGTGGTCCTTTGCCCATGCTTTAAGTTTAATTTATACTGTCATTGAACCCATTCTTGAAAGAGCTGAACAACACATGTCCAATGGTATCATGAAGAAAGAAATCGTCGGCGCCTCAATTGGAGTGATTTACGGGGAAATATGATAACAGCCCTAACAAAAGTGCCGTGACTTTTTTGCTTAAGACCATTGATTGTCGATTCTTTTATTGTGAGTTTTGATCGTTTGTGGTGTGCGCTAAAATAAAAGCGTGCATACATAAACAGATAAACCCCACTATTGTCGGCGTTGATGATTTTAACGGAACCAACCAATCCGTCAGATTAATTGTTTCGTCCCACCATTTTATCAAATATTGACATAAAACTCTGTTTTGTATTTCCAGGAAAACCAAAAATATCAAGGCTCTGGTTGAAATACGCTCAGAAAAGTTGAAGAACTCTCAGTTTGACATAATATGATCCAACTTGATCTTGCATTGCGCACTTATTTCAACAACGTAAATGAATTACGTGCGTCTAATCAATTTTGATCTCAAAACGTCGTCAATCGTGCAGTGTTGATTGAGTTTACTTATGCCGGCAAATTCGCGTGATGCACACTTCCTCGACCAAATTCAGTTGCTTTTGAGCCGATAATTGCATTGCGCACTGTAGTTCAAAAGTGGAAATGAATTTGTTTGTGTCTAATGATCAATTTGAGGCTTGATTTTTGTCTCAAAGCGTCGTCAGTCGTGCAATATCTAGTCAAAAACGGATGGATAATTATATACCGTCAATTGTTATGGATGAATTTCTCTATACTATTTTACGATAATACATATATAAGGTCTCTTCATGTGGAGGTCACACGCAATACATGTTTCGATCTCTATTGGCTGGTACTTCGCTTTCAGTTCAAAAATTCTAATCGAAATCAATTTGTTAGGTTGACCTAATTGATTTTAAGATATATAATAGACATCTTTCATTTTTAGCTGTGCGCCTCTACTCAAACAGTAGAAGTTTTGTTGGTCAGCCGAACCGCCATTTTTGATCGCTTTTCTGCAAAAAGTAACTTGTTTTGGACTTTTAATGTCACATCCTGCTGCGATTCTCCTCAAAATGTACCGGTCATTTCATCCTACGTTGTCCCTCAGGGAAGGTAATCATTGCATTTAGTGAATGCCGTATCCATTATATATAGTCCAGGTTCGGGTAACAAAGTGCGCTTTCCGCACTTTGTTAGTTGAACACCGATATGCCCTCCCAATATCCACGCAGGCGTTAATGATTTGTCCCGCATTTCTGTTTCGATGAATCTGTTCGTTGTGCATGACAGATTGCACAGCCCAATGCAACTAACCTAACGAATTTTTCAACCGCTGTGACCCTGCCACAAAAGAAAATAATATTTCAGGTTTATCAACACTATACGAGTTGACCGTATACGTGAATACTAATAAGAGAGTGTGGGTACCTTTTTTTTTGGAGCCATTCAGATAATGTAAGTAAACCGCCATCTCAATTGCAGAAAAAGGAGTCCAAATTGGAAAGTGTTATTGCTCTATGCTTATCGCGGTTTGCTATGATCTGTTCTCTACAAAATTAAACTGTCGATTCGTTCGTACTTTTGCCTAGTTCCTTTCAAGCCACTCTATCACTCTACTTCATGTTCCGGGTTGCTTGGCAGCGAATTAGCAGCCACTTTGGAAGCAATAATGTTTTTTATGAGACGACCTTCTTTCACCATGTCTCGCGTCTTTCCATGAGGGTTAGAAAAATACCTCTGTGTCTGGTTACCCCCCGAAACTGAACAGTTACCGCCCCCCAGTTACCCCCCTGGTTACCCCCCAATGTACTTAACCGAAACTCTACTTATCTACAATATATTGATTATTTTTATCGTTAAAAATGGATTTACAACGGATATACCACATGGTATCTGCTGAAAAAGCTAAATCAGGTAGGCTTGAATGTGCATCGAATGGCTTGGACAACGGTATTGTAAGGCTTCAGTTATTGGTACTGCCCATTATAATTTTATTCTGTATATATGAATTGAGATTCAAGATTACATCCTGATTGAATCTGAAAGGGTAACCAGGTGGGTAACTGGAGGGTAACTGGAGGGTAACTGGGGGGTAACTGGGGAGGTAACCAGGGGGGTAACTGGGGAGGTAGCTGGATCAATTTTTTTCAGTTATTAGAACTGCGCATCATTACAATGTTATGCTGAATATATTAATAATATTAATGGATAGTTAGGAATAAATCCTGATCAAAACTGGGAGGGTAACCAGGGGGGTAACTGGGGGGTAACTGGATCAATTTCCGTGACTGGTAAACCTCACCGTTACACGTAATCCTGCTTTCCATTGCCTGCTCCAAAAATCTTAAGGACTCCTCGCCTTTTCGGATGTATGAAGTCACCCTGTGCTCCTTCCTGTTGATATTCAACAAAACTTTCTTCACAATTTGTGCTACTTGTTCCTCGTTAGAGTTATTGTCAGATAATTTGCGATTCCTGTTTGTAAAAGATATGGGCCGTAATAATAATTCTCTTGGCATGTCCTCCAAGTCGTTGGCTCCGTGTAAACAGCGGAAGATGCTGGACGGCTTTCTATCTGTACTCCAACCTCCCATTGGGCGATTTCTCGAATAGTTAGAAGCGGATTACGGTACGAGTGGTAATATTGGCAACCGCCCCGGCGGAATGAATGGGTTCCGTAAAGCTCGGGACGAAGGTTGATAGCTTATAGCAATTTATCCTGCCAGTCTTTCACATACTTGTATGTCTATTTTTTGATTGTTGGATTACAATGAAAGAATGAGAACTCATTAATTTACGAAACATACCACCCGAGACTTTCTATCGATTACAACTATTCTATCGAACTTCACAAACAGAGGACCATCAACGATGCGACTCATGGCGAGCCAAGTAATTAAAGCTCGATATGGGCACAGCCAATCATTATCTAAATTCGGATAGAGGACGAAGGGCTTGTAACCTACATATGAATGAGGGTCAAACACTAAAGCTAAGGAGCAATTGACAAGACTGTACTCGCCGCCTTCCTGCTTTGTCTTCCTGTAATCCAAAGTTAGCGTGATAGTTAGGGTCTTCGGGCAGAGCTCCAAGTAACGCATTTCGATTTGGAGAACTTCCTCGATACGAAGAAGACAGAGATATGCCAGCAAGAATATAGTCTAAAAATGAATGTGAGCAATCATTGGGTCTTATTTGCCGGATGATACGAAAGACATACGTAGAGCATGGCCCCGAGACACTGAAGCCTTCTATCATATCCAGCCATTCTGTAGCAGGCGTCACAAAGTTCCTTCATGTCCTGTGGACGTAAAGCCCTTACGCTCTCTGGAGATTCTCCTTGTAGTGCCTGTTACCACTCATGCCTGCTAGTATTCATGCATACAAGTATTGTAATCGGCATTAATCTTAGCGTGACTGCGAAATACCTTTTGGCGCGTCAATGTCAAAATATACCGTGACACTCTATGCGAGAGGGCAGGATTACCCTCCAATGTTTTTGCGTTGTAGGGCATATGGCTGACACTCCATTGGTTACCCCAATACCAACTCAATCCGCTCCGAATTCGACCAGCTGTGGACAACTAGAGTGGCGAATTTGTTAGTGATACACTGGTTGACAATGAACTAAGTGAATGAATACAATACCCCTGCCCCCTCACATCTGAAAAATGTTCCATTATGACATTTTAATACTTTAGATGGTGGTTCACACATATGAAATATGTAGTATAAAAGGGCATCAGGATGCCTTTTGTCTCCTTCGGCATCAATGCTGTAATCGGACCAAAAAGCTTCGAGGTGAATTGTCTGATACCCGTCACCGCACTAGGGGAGATCAATGACACTAGTTAAAAAGATTTGGAACCTAAAAACTTTAAAAACGATTGTACAATCACCTTTCATACTGTTTCAGCGTACGGGCAGCATTGGCTTGTCGTAGTATACTGGCCACTGTATCTAGATTTGTGCTGTCGAATCTCATTTTGACCAACATTGGCGATTTCCTCTTGTGACGGTGGATCTTCGAGTAATTCTTGAATGTTGACGGTTCCAGAATTTGGGTCAATCAGATTTTCGATATCATGTTGAATATCGTCGGGTGAGATATTTGCACCCAAGGCTATAGGATTTTCAAGGGCGACAGCCTAAAATTAGACAAAGAAAGGAAACCATAGACCAGACATCGTGACAAATTTATTCGTCATTCGCACCTTCGTCCTTCCAATATTCTTTTGTCAATACAGTAATGACGCTGATATCCGTCATAATATCCCCCATCTTCTTAGTAGGCGGTCTGCACATTTTCCCTCTTCCTCGGCCGTATCTCCAACTCTCACTCCAAAGTTCATGAGAAAACTGCCCGTCCACTTTATAATCATCTTTCTCCTTTTCCTCAGCTAATAACTCCTTCTTCTTAGCACGAATCTGTTGAAGAATCTCGTAGCAGGACATCAGAACTTCCTTTACGCGCTTGCTGTATTGGCTTTTGAAGAGTTCATCGTCTGAGTTTAAGCGACGGTATTCGGAATATAATGTTCGGCGTTCGCTTACCACCGATCGAAAGTGTTTGCACCACATAGGGGTATTTTTGTATTTAGAGCATATTTCTTTGAATTCGGTCGATTGATATTGATGAATAGCATCCAAAGCATGAGACACCTTCCGGATGCGCTCAATATCAAGGGATGCTGGTATTGGTAGGTCATTTCTAAAATCAATGTTGCAATTGGAGCCCATTTCTTCATTCTGATGACAAATAACATTGGATGGTTCCGTCGAATCGTGAGATGTTTAATTTTTGTGCGGGGGGTGAATACTGGACCTGGAATTTCCTCCTTTTTTGTCGAACCCATAGTTTATTTGAGGTTGCTGAACACGGTGCTTTATTCCTCTCCACGGCAGGGGGTCGACTTGGTTACCTGCATTCAAAAATTGGTTGACTACATATTCCTCACCATGCTTTAAATATTCTCCCCCTAAATTAGGAGCCGTTACAAGAAAACAACCTACCTAACCAATTTAACAACAGTTCAAACTCACCTGTTCCATAAATGCCTATATAGTTGCATGATTAGGCGAACCACGGAGTCGAGTGCGGACAGTTTCATTCTGTTGATGTTCATCATCTAGATTCCCAAAAATTTGATTGAAATTGCGCCGTGCCGCATCTCTCTGTCCTCTACCCATATGACTAACTTTCTTTGATTTTTTGCTCCAGTTTTTAACAATATCTTTAGTGCACTGAAAACCCTCGGCTAGCTAAAGTAAATATACATAATCTGATTTCGCTTTGCTATTCCTATCAATATGTACATTTCGAGTATGCAGCGCCTCCCTCAACTGTTCATTGGAAAGTGTGAAGAGAGCTGCTGCTCTGTTTCTTACCTCACTTTGAACATCTGAAGAGGGCAGACTTGAGGCGGAGGCCGGTTCTTGTTCGACAACACTCATTGCAAAGCAATAAATACAGGAAGGCTGCAAACAGAGGAATGCGGAATGTTCAAATATGGCTGGATTTGGGAGTGATGCTTAATAAATTTAATCAATCTCTTTCTTCAATAGTCTTTGCGCGATCCGTGAGAATTTCGATGGTTAGAAGTTGTCGAACCCAGGCCGCAAGGAGCGCCGAATACGAGGACAGCTGCACGTTGCGAGACAGTTTTTTGCCTTTCCTTCCAACAGAGTACTTGAATTGTTTCTAGGCTAGGTTAGGTACACTGTTTCGTTGACCGACGCAATATGAAAATATATTAGAGATAACAAGTGTAACGGGCAAGTGTCCAAGGGGACATGCAGCAGGAAACCAGGACAAATAGCGTGCTGAAATTTATATCTAATATGTATGAACACAGAAATCCACATCCAATTGAAAATAATTATTCATTCATTTTTTACATACATTTGGCGAGTTTAATTATTACTTTTTATCTTTCAAACAGCAGTGTATTAGCAAACGATTTATTGTCAAGAGTTTTAACAGCAACCGCTACAGTGAAAGACAAACTAGAGAAACAAAACGCTCTTTCCTATCTTTGATCTTAATTCACAGGATTATAAATATAGTTTTGTCATTCATCTTGAAACAAGATAGAAATAAGCGGCGACATCAATGCGCATTTAAACAAATTGTGAATCCGATGTAGTACCGACTATCAGCGGTAAGACATATTTTGACCAATTCCATGCACCAACAGTTCAGTATTTCCCCCATTTCTATGCCATTTCGCCAAAGCTGTGCCACAACTAGTACATCTATGGACGACATCTTTTGCACTATTCATAAAGTACGGTATACAGCCAAGGCCCAGACATAAACAGGCCGCGAAAGCCCAAACGTGAGTCGAAGAACCGGTTTCAAAATTTACAGCGGTCATGCCACGGACACCACACATAGGGCAATCGATAGGAGCAGGTCCTTGATTCAAAGATCGGATGGGAGTCACTGCTTGGAAGATACTTGTAGGACGTTGGGATGTGACAATGTTCCCAGACTGCATATTTGGTACAGGTTGAGATTGTTGGTAGTATCCAGATTGCATTGCGTCAACTGCCAGAAGACGCCTCTGATTTCCCGGGTAAATACCAGGATCTTGATGCAGCTGTTGCATTCCCGTAAGATTCGTAGAAGGATGGTGACTCGATCGGTGTACTCTTTCTGCTTGCATATCTCGTGTTGGTAGCGGTTTCTCCTCCACAGACTTATACAGTGGTGGACCAGAAGATGTAGCAACGTCGGGGCGGCGGTTTTTACGCGTTTGATTTGGGTTATTAGCACAATCTTGAGAGCCGTCTTGGTTTAACCGATTTGAGTTATGTGATGTCCGTTTTACCTACACCCTGGTACGTTAATGAAACAGCAATTTTAAACGACGAAAATAAGGAATTATACCGTTGGACGATGATCAGCTGTCTGAGTGTAGTCGGTTTCAGCTGTACGGAACCCGGAATCAAAATGTCTTTTGGGTGGCCCGGGCATCTGCGTCCGTTGACAATTGGAGGGAGCCGCATTGGTACTCCAAAACTTCAATTCATAAAGTCAATCGCAAATCCTTCGAACAAGCGGTGAGTACACATAATAATACCTCTAATTGCGTGGCAATGGTGCTGAAATCCGGCCTCACGCTGGGATTGTCTTGCCAACATTCATTAATAAGACTCCAAATTACGTCAGGGCAGTCGGCGGGTCGCGGTTCAGGCCGACCTCCGTCCTTAACAATCTCGGCGACATCTTCTTCTCTTATTTCCATATACGGTGTGTCGCCGAGAGAAATGATTTCATAGCAAGTAATGGCAAAAGCGTAAATGTCTGATTTAAAGGATCGGCCACCGCGTGGATTGCGAAGAAGTTCAGGAGCTGTCCATCGTCTGGTACCGTACCCCGCGAATTTAGACATGGTGGCAGATATGCTTTTGACCATAGCGAAGCCAAAATCTATTATTTTTGCTTTTCCGTTATCATCCACCAGTATGTTAATAGCCTAGGGTAGCGGTTAGCACTGGGTTCGATCAGGGAGGATGAAACTCTTCACCTTAAGATCACCATGAACAATTGAATTTCTATGGAGATAATTCATACCACAGGCGATCTCATAAATCAGCCGGAATCTGGACTCCGGTGAATTCTCAATATATCTGAGGGCAGTGCCGTTAGGCATGAACGGCATGATGATAAACGGTCTTTCGGCAGTATCGCAAGCCCCGAAAAGTTGGATAATATTGGGGTGCCTTAACGGATACCATACACGAACTTCTCGATTAAAGGTCTCTCTGTCGAAAATCGTCAATGCCGACGGCACAGGACCCGAAGTTTTGCGTCTTCCACTTTACCTTTTCTTGTTCGTGTCTAACTGATCCACTTTTATTTTTTTCACCGCAACCTGGGTTGTTCTGTTGGGATGTTTTCGCAATAACAAAGAAAATTAGTAAGGAAATTATCAGGTTACGATAATCTTTAATACAATCTTAAGTCTTACCCAAGCCATTTCCCTTTATAAATTTCTCCATAACCTCCGCTGGCGATGGGCTGCGATTCCGTTTGGATTTCCCAAGATGAAATGCTCCACGGCTGTACGTCCACCTTCGAATTAGGGCCCGACCGTTGACGGAGTTCACTGAGAAGTCTGGAAGCGAATAACTTCTCCACTTTCTATGAGAATTTTGTAACTGTTTAGTTCCACTCGCGAAATATACGATTTTGAGATGCATGAACTCACTCCCAAAAAGTCACCATCCAATCGACGCTCCAAGGCTTGAACGGCCTCTAATATTTGGCGACTGTTAATTCCGACGGCTTCGACCAACCTGTTTTCCTGCTGCCGCAATTGCAGCAATAATGTCTGGAAATTTCGCTCATCTTCCTCTCGATCCTGTTGATCCTCCGATTTCCACTCTCTCATATTCACTTCCATCGCTAAGTTCATATCTGTCGCTAAACGGGTCAATTTTGCGTGGAAGCCATCGATTTCGGCGGTTATACCAGCGTTGTTAATGAGTTTTCTTAAAACATGCTGATCCTTCACTTCAGAAACGAATGTTTGAAGTTCCGTTAGAACACTGTTAAATACATTTATATGTTCTTGTAAATAAGCCGGTAGTTGGTTTTGTGTACATATTGAGTCAATGGTTTGTAGTAGGCGAAAATGTCGTTCAATGAGACGTTGAATTTGAATCTTGTGAACTTTTATATATCTATAAGACTCAGATACTGCAACGAGTAACGTAAAAGCGAAGTTGAGACCAGGCACGGCGGTGCTGAAACTTACTAGCAAGTTTTCTATCATAGCCATTGATCTAATTGACTGAACGAAATAAACATAAGAAAACCAGGCGAAATGAGATGACCACAAAAATTTATGTACTTGTCCGCTGTCGAATCGTCGATTGTGCAAACCGCTGCTTTAGCCCGACATGGCGGCTATGGGAGCAAACTTCATATGTCTCAGAAAGCATGAAAAAGGGATAAAAGATTTTTTTCTGGAAAGGGGCTAATCAATAGAGATTGTCCGTTTGGTATGTTAAACAATTATTTCACCCTTGCGTCTTACTCTTGACCCATCTTAAGAACGCCCAAGTGACAATACTATCAAGAATTGAAAAAAAAGAATAATAATTGTTTCGCGTTGTAATTCTGGCCGCCGTTTCGCATCCTTTCGCATCCTTTTGTGCCTTGTGGGGCAAGCATTCTGCACTCTGGCCCTTGTTTCAAAATATCAACATAGACCAGGAGATCAGAAAGAACAGCTGAGTGCAGAAAGAATAAGATATCGGCTGTTGCTAAACCTGTTCATATTATATATAATTTTTACGGTGCCTGCAATGCGAAACTATTCGACTGAATGATTACTAGTGGTCCAGTGGATATAAATACAGACTCCCGATCTCTCAAAAATTCATGCGAACTGAAACATGGAGAATGCATTCTGCTATGGATTAAGCAATTGACAGCACGTTTTGGATCAGTTCAGATAGCTCTCGCCTTTGTCTGTGTATTGTTCCAGGTTTCAGTCACAGACTCACAGAATATCAAGGTTTGAACAGGCGGCAGCATAATCATGGAAGAGGATGAATCCAGTAAAATAGGTTAAGGTATGCCAGGTAGACATTTTTCTAGCAGTTGGAGTTAGAAAGACGATGACTAAGTGCAATGGATGTATAACTTTTCGAAGAGTACTATTATGCTTGGCTATTGATTTACAATCTCGCATCCTAAGCGGTGACAAGCTAGATTCCCTAACCCAGATTCCATGTTAAGTTCACTCTATGCCGAATTGGAGTATTCCGGAAAACAAGTAAATTCTCATGGATCGAAAGGAACACCGCCTGGGATAATCCTAAATAATTATATACCACTGCAAGATTCTAATTTACTCCGTTTAAAATTAAACCTAGCGGGACTCTGATCCGACAACCGAGATGAACCTGACGTCCCCAACATTCCAAATTCCCCTTACCTAAGCTATTATTTTCCCAGTAGCATGTACCAACAGTTCAGTGTTCCCACCATTTCTATGCCATATTGCCAAAGCTGTACCGCAATGGTTGCATTTATGGACGACGTCTTTCGCATTATTGATAAAATAAGGTAGACAACCGAGGCCGAAACAGAAACATGCTCCAAAAGCCCAAAGGTGGGTAGCCGAACCAGTTTCAAAAGATATCGTTGTCATACCGCGGATACCGCACATTGGACAGTCAACAGGAGCGGGTCCTCGATTTAACGCTTGGATGGGGGTTACTGATAGAAATGTGCTGGTCGGACGCTGTGGCTGGAAACTGGCAGTCAAAGTATCAGCTGAGTCGGCTTTCCAAATAGGCTGCGGTTGTTGCATATCTATCGGTTTTATTACAAATTCTCTTTAAAATAATGAGTTTTCGACGAGTGAAGAAGAAGGAGAGATATCGTCATTTTGTAGTTGCAGTGTTGCCAAATCGACTGGCGCCAGGTGGGGACTGGGGCTGCACTAGGAAGTGAAACAGGCTTTACCTCACTTCAAACGTCGTCAGGGGCTTCCAGGGATCACAAGATATCAGTTATAATAGGAGGGGTCACTTCTTTCATACCTGAGGGTGTGAATTCAAAGTTTCGGCAAGGACCTTTGCCCGCCTGCGATATTCAAAACCTTTCATTTTTGCTGCTATTTCCACAGGATGTTACAATTAAGAAATAATAATCCATTTGCAGTACAATTATTAATACCATTTCACATTTAGTTTAAGTTTTGTACACCATACAAGTCACCATAATTCATTTTTTGTAATTATACCCACCTTTGTAGAGAGGCTTATTATTTGAACCTGATTGGCCTTTGCTTGACCCACCATTTCTACCCTGCCCATTGCCAAAACGATTTCCTTTATCATTAGAAGCTTTCCCACCGAAATTAAAGTTAAATTTTATCTGCCCGGTTTGTTTCTGCTGTATTTTTGGCTTCGACCATCGAGGTTGGTCTTGCGATCGCTGAGAACGCGGGAAATTACTGTTACTGTTTCTGTTGAAATTGTTCTTTGGTGATTCCGTATGGCGACTAGAATCAGACCGAGGACTTTGATTTCGGCTGTCGCCTCTATCCGAACGCTGATTCGGACCATCCTTCAGACCCATGTCATTTCTTCCAGCTCCTCGAGGCCTGAACTCTCCTTCTTCCAATTCGTCGCCACCGTTGTCATTACTTCGCAGCCTTTCATCATTTCTCCTAGAATGATCGTTCCTTCTATCGCTTCCCAGATCATTACTCTTCCGGCCTCGGCTATTCCCAGGGATAGCGCTGTCTCTCTCAAGATCACGGTTTAACTGCCTTTTCGGTCGCTTAATTTGACGCTCGTGTTGATTCCTATCGCTATCGTCCCTTTCCTCGTCGTCGTGGCGTTGTCGCTTCCTATTCCGCGACATATCAAGTGCTTCAAGTCTATCACATATCCTAGACTCTAACGTAGGAATTTTTGATATAATATTTTCGTCGGTGACCTCGTTTTCATAGATTACACGGCATTGAAACGGAGGTTCGATACGAAATGGAGTCGGGTTGATAGAACGTACTCTGTCAAAGCGAGGTCTCGGGCAGTCCTATGATTGATGGCAGTTAGGAATAGGGGCCACAGACGAAAAAGATTAACAAGAATGATAAGCCTTACGTCGCCATAATGATCGGGAGATGCACAATTGTAGCATGATATAGTTAGTCCCCGCTTTCGATTCTAAAAGGAGGCAACCGTTAGAAGATGAATAAGCCAACCACAACTGTGCCTAACATTCGGTAGACTTACCCTATCAACGTAGTCCGGAACGATATAAACTCGCCATATTTTGGGACAATCCTATTTACAACATACTATGAGCCAACTGACAAGACCTGTATGGTACTCAAAATACATAGCAGACCTCTTTCAAATGACTTCCGTAGTCACAATTTCGACACATTCGCTCTCTGATAACCTCGGGCGGGATCACACAATCCTGCATTCGAAGGGCTTCTAATTAGACAGGCAAGGGAGCAAAGAATTGCGAACATAGAAGTGGTTACACACAATTTTTCTGTGACCCCGCTGTTTGCACTGAAAACAAACAATCTGTGACATAAAAGGACATTTGAAGTGTTCGTGCCCAAAAGCTCCACAAATCAAACACTGGACGGTAAAAAATTTGTTAAAAACATTGAAAAACCATATAGTATCCTGTCAAAAGGTACGCACCTTAATAATTGTACACTCTCGGGCTGTGTGACCCCGTTCGTCGCACCGTAAACATCGTGGACCTTCGTTTTCCATAAAATATCGATTACGGCCCTATATAACAAAGTATCGTTAAGGTCATGAACACACTCATTCTAGAATAGAACATGAAAGACAAACGAGAGAAACAGTACAAGGGCAACAGAATCCAAACCTTAAAATCTTCGTACTCTAAATCGGCATAGACCTCATCTAGTGAAACATCATTTATCGTTCGTTCCACATTTTCGTCAGAGGCTCCACCCAGTGTAACTAGATGAGTCAAAAATTCTGTCTCGTCCGATTCTGCTGGTATTTCAAGACCCGCAGTCCCATGATCTTCCACTATCGAAAGATCAACCGCATTCTTTTCCAGAACAGGATCACTGTACTTTTTTCCCGCTGTTTCAGCAGGACGCAACTCTGTCTTCGACGTTTCACCGTAGAGTTCTAAATCAGAATCAACACTTTGGTCCTTCAATTCTCCTTCCTCCTCGTCGTCTTCTTCGGATGATGATGACACAATAGCAATAAAATCTTCCACTGTATTTCTCTTTCTTTGCGTTTTGTTAATTCCATATCGGCTATCATCATCTCCATCGTTTTGTCGCCGAATTTTGGTCGTCCCATCCTGCACCTCGTCCGAAGGTTTGTCCTTGTTCGAATCAGCCATACTCAACCGCTCATGATCAGTGCCAATAGAAAATAACGAATCTGAGGTATCTCGGGTTTTAGATTCCGGCTCATCGTTCTGTACATTAATGGATGGTTCGGAATTCACCAAGTCCGGCGGCGGTATGTTATCGGACTCCGAATTCGGTTTAGATTGAAAAGCATAATCGGTCGTATAATGTACATGAGATAATATCGCATCTGAAATATTTTAGAATGGCAAACGGTAAGTGCTTCTAACGAAATACTTTGGATTCAACAGCATTAATAGATTTACGGATCGAGCGTTACCTTCGATGTCTGATTCTACTTCGTCCGAATGATCGCTGTGATCAGAATAAATGTCGTACTCGGCTTGGGTGTAGTCGTAGCCTTCATCGTCATCATATTCAGACATTATTGGACAAAGTCCCTGGGTAAGGGGAGAATATATTCCTCGTTTTCAGTTTGGGTTAAGCACCCACCGGATTTTTGTTCAACACGTGATAATGGTACATTTGGAGATTCCAACATCCAAGCTCAATACATGACATTTCATCTCTTCGTTGTAAATTACATTGAAATTCTAGCGCAAGCAATGCATTTAAGCTATCCCAAACTACCGAATAATTCGTTCCAATCTTCATGACCCTTCAAGTCCGCTGTGCTCACACTGGCTCGAATTTGCTTCAAAGCCGTCTTGAAGTCATTCACCATAATAGGTCTAACTGCATCGGCTGCAATATTTCCCATGTCTTCAAAAGATATATCTCGAATAGGCCCTAACGCTATTGTCAGAAAATAAATATATATTAATATCGATATTTCATAGTCACGACGAATGAAAGGATTTTCGAATGAATTGGTTGAATGGAATATCGATCATCAAATTAATAAAGAGAAGGGGCATGGAAAATATACCGGCTTCTCGACATAACCCGTCCATGTCACTCCCGGAATAACCATCTGTCAATTCCACAATTTCGTCAATCTCTTGCTCATTTAATTCACACTTCTGTGAACCCATGAGATTCTTGATAATTTGCTTACGGCCAATCGGGTCGGGTAGTGGAATGTAAAGCCGTTTACGAAATCGTCGACGTGCCGCTTCGTCGAGTTCTTGAGGTCTGCGAATATCCCAATTAATCTTAGACTGATATGAGAATCTACTGCAACGGAACGAACCTATTTGTGGCGCCTAATGCAGTGGATCATAAGACAAGTATCAGCATGATAAAAGAAAACGAAGACATTGGCTATACTTACCAATAACCAGGAGCTGTTCATCATTTTCTACACCACATCCATCCTAGAATTGTTGAGATTAGTCACGTCAATCGTTCGGAGAGATATTAAGTGTTGAACGAAGTCATACAAATTGAATCAGAAACTCCGTTTTGATCCGCCTTTAGAAGAAGAACAATAGTAGATAAGCCATTTGAAATTACCGTACACATAAGTACTATCATTCGCGAATTGAAGCTATTATCATACCTGCTAGCTTCCTGTTCGCCGTCCGATCGTTGCGTCAACAAAGAATCGATTTCATCGATGAAAATGACAGCCGGTTGTCGGATTCTTGCAACAGCGAATAATGCTCTAACCAATTTTTCGCCATCGCCGACCCATTTGGATGTCAACGATGAAGAAGATATGGAAAAGAAAGTAGCGTTGGACTGAGAAGCGATACACTTTGCAAAAAGTGTTTTGCCTATTTTTGGACAATTCACCATTCAGAGGTAAAATTAGGGAGTTTTTCCCGAGAGGAAAGTTGGCCAAACTGACCAGACTGAAGAAGTTTGTTAAAAGTGAGTAGTTACCTGTCCCGGGCGGTCCGAATAATAATACACCTTTGGAAGGCTTTCGTAAACCGCAAAATAAATCACTAAAAATCCATGTCATCAAGACTGCATCAATAAATATTCCTCAAGTCTCGCGCACTAGACTTAAATCGATACGCACGGTCTTAACAAGGGATAAACCACAATTTCTTTTATGATCTTTTTTGCGTGCTCCAAACCTGCGATGTCATCCCACGTTATTCTCCTGCCATTGTCAATAATCTAAAGAGTCGATTGAAATGTCAGAAATATCAGAAGAATAAAAAAATTTTAAAGAGAAGCGCACATTACCTCAGATTCGATTTGTTGAATCATTTTTGGATCAAGATGTTTCAGTCTTTCATCTACTTCGGTTTCCGGTTCGATTGATTTTTGTCTTTTGCTATTCCAACACATCCATCGGTAAAGAATAAATCATATACATGTCAGCTTCTGTAATACTAAGGATAGCACACTGTCCGATATTAAAGAAACCATAATAAACCTTTCCGTGTCGTTCTCTTTATCTCGCTTGAAGGGAGGTACAAATTTGCGGTGTCCACTGGTCCCTAAAGTCTTTGGTTTCTTCGTCTCTGGGCCATTCAGTTTCCCTTTCTTCGCGTTATCGAATTTCTAAATCGATTAGCAAGCAATGAAATCGTTCAGCTCTTTGATTCATCACAGACGGAAGTAGCGAATGATATATTACCAATTTTTCCCTAGCAGTCAAAAAGGAAGACTTTTTCTCTTCCGGCGAATCTTCATCTGACTCACTTTCCTGAGGCGAATGTTTCTGGTCGGTGTTACAATTCTGTTAGGATTGGCCATGATCTAAGGACACACAAGACAGATAGCTATACCCTTTTTGAAAAGCCACCAGGAATGCTAGTATATTCATTCTGATTCGGTCTACCGAAAGTTGAATTGAATTGATACTCTTCGTATTCATCGTATTTCGAGCCCTTATTTCCCCTTCCGTTTCCATTGTTATAGCCATGCCCATGTCCGCTAGATCTGTCATTACCGTTTCCCTTAGATAAGCCTTTAAACTTTGAGTTAAATAATCCTTGGTATTCATCGTTGGGTTTGGACACGGCCGACATCGAATTAGATTGCGTCGTGCTGCTGGCTTTCGCAGTCTGCGTGAAGTTTGAGAAACCACGCCTAGGAGGATAATTCTTACTGGAGGCAGTAGTGCGATCCGTCATTACCACATCATCGTCACTGTCATCCACAATGGTTACCACGTCTGCGGAGACACATTTAGCAGGCTTCTGTTGAATAGGGGGTTGAGAAAAGCCGACTGTCGCCGATGGCCGTTTTTTGGCGTGAATCTGAGTTAACTCTGAAAGTGAGCTAATTCTGTGAACAGGATTGATTGTAGCCACTTTCTATTTGTATTTGTTAATAAAAGGAAGATATTTGTAATTGAGTTTGCGATCCTCTGGAGAAAGGCCCAAGATCCATAGCCCGTCGACCGTCAATATAATTCCAAATTAGCATTACCATCTTCAAGATTTTGTCTAATGTCAATGTTGATTTTCGAAAATGATTTAGATTATCGACTTTAGCCTGCTTTTTTTCTAGTCGGGCTTGTACAGAGTTTTCAACGTTTTTCAGCCGTTCTTTTCGTGCGTTACTCTGATTACAACCGAGGTATAGCAGATCGATAGCATTTAATTTACTGGTGAGTTCAATTATTTGGTCTTTTGATTTGGCGGATTTCAATGAATTCTTGAGATGATGTTTCTCGTATGCAGATAAGAGGGCGGTGGCAAAGGGCGAGTGAGAATAAGAATAGAGGAGGGAGGAGAGTTGCTCCATGACGTCCGAGGGGTCCATTGACGGAAACAAGGGAATGTGTGTTGCTAGTTGTATCAGAATTCTACTGAGAAATGTGTCATTTAGATGTCTGCGGATGCGGGTGTTTGCGACTGTCTTTTGAAAAGGGAATTGGACAGGGAATGAATTGGACGCGTCCTTTGGCCTTCCACAGAAGTTTTTTTGCTCGCAGAATTATTGATCTGTATAAGTACAAATTACTACCATTGCAATATTGCTGGGACGTAGCTATAACTACTGCTTGTCTTAAATACTTATGGCTATCATGTTTGCTAATGTAACACTATCTGGCTCTTCCAGTCATTTGCATACGTTTTAATACCTGGCATTGATTTCATGAGGCTCGCCATATAACTTTTTGATTCCGCAGATAATTGACTGCCAGAATGACTTAACGCATGCAGAAGTTTCGTCCTGATTCAAGTATTACATCCTTAATTCTTGCGAAGCAGAAGATTGAAGTAAAGTAGTACCTTTGATCTTTCATTATCTGTTTGTCGGTATATCCACAGATCCCGAACATCTGAATCTTCTCCGTTGAACCAGCATCGGAATTGCTGATTGAATTGGAGAAAGAAGCTGTAGGAGCGATGAGTCGGTTTGGATCCCTTTGGAACACAAGTCAGCATTATCTGATTGTGCATTCGCGGGTATGTCAGCGAAAGTAGTGGCGCTGGTGCTGCATTACCTCTCAACCGCAATTCGACTTCTTACTGCTTCTCTCAACTTCTCCAATCTTCTTTCTAAACGCTCTCGATTCATCTTTTTTGCCTCTTCTAAATGTCGTTCTTCATCTTTTCTTTGCTCTAGCATTTCGTAGCGCTGCGATATGCGCGCGGCATTTTCCTACACATACACCAGCCCTTCAATCAATCATACATGCTCAGTGCATGGAAATAAAGAAGTAACTCTACCTCTCTTTCATAGGCTCTCTGAATCTCCATTAATTGTTTTAGCTCATTCATTTTTTGTCGCTCTTCCATTCTTTTTTCTGCTTCAGCTTTTCGGTAGGCCGAAATTTTTTGTTTTCCGGCCTGCACGCGTTGTCGACGCTTTTGCTCACTCTTCTCCTGAATCATGCGGCCAATGTAAAACGATCTGAGTATTCCCTGGAGCATTTCAAAGAAGAAGAGACGGGGCATATTAAGTACCTTTTTTTGATTCTCCAGTCGAGTTAATGCCTCTATTTCGGCCTCGTTCTGACGAATTTGCTCTAGTTTCCCTTCTCTCCATTCTTTTAACTTCCTATTCCGTTCATCCATCCATCTCACACGTTCTTCCGCCGCTTGTATGTGTTCTAAGTTGCTCTTATACGCTCGGTTGCATTGCCGAAAAGTCTCACATATTAGGTTCAAGAACTCCTTCTTCTGCTTTTTGTGAACTCTTAGCAAAGCATGCTTTTGTTTTATATAGTGCTGATATCGAATATAATAATGATAATGCTTCGAAATTTCTGCGGCTGATTTCTGGAGCTCCATTTTCGCGCGATTCATCCATTTCTCAAACCGATTAACGCAGACTGTTTGATATTCATTCAGCAGTTTGACGAATCTCGAATGATCGCGATCGGACCATCCATCGTGCGGCTGGTCAGTGTCGCTAAAACCGTGGAAGTTTTGTTGAAGAGTCAGAATTTGCTGATGATACTGATGGTCAAACCTAAGCAACTGAAATTATCAATGCACGTATATGAGAACGTAATCAGTTAAATGGCGGCACTTACGCTTTCCATTGTGAAAGGCAGTCGCTTTGAACTTCAGGATCTGCGCACTGCATGTCAGTTATGTGTAACGGCATGCTTTCTGTATCCGTTACCCATCCAATCGCATCAAGGTCTTCCAACTCAAGACGCTGAGGAAGATTTGAGAACCGCGACCCACTGATTTGCGAAATGTCGAGATCGAGCTAGGAAATGCCATTACTCTATGTACGTTGGTTCAAAGCATGACTGAGATCATAACAGACCATTTCTATGGCTTGATGGATTTCTCCCATTCGACACTTTATAAATGCATCAAACTGTTCCATCATATGTGGTTCCTTTGAAGCGGTACCTGTTTCAGCCTTCTTGACGTATGCTTGCGCTTTCGAATAATCCTTCATAAATTCTAAATATAATAATTTACTATCTGTGAATAATTTTGCCAAAAAGGTTTAATTACTTTGTTGTAGATCCTCCAGATGAAGTTCTTGTTTTTGTTCAGAATCCAACAATTCACAAACGAATTCCGCATAGTCGATCGAGTACTCTTTATCGAGGCATATTGCTGCAAGAATATCATGAATGTCTTCTGATAATTTGACACTAGATGCAAGTCAGATTCGATTACTTATTTGATTCCATTGTAAAAATTACCTTTGCCGATCTAACTTCTCGGCAACCTCCATCCATAATCGTTTGTGCTTCTGTATGTCTTGTTGCTTTCTTTTTGTCTTTGCCAACTCTTCGATCGAGCGAATCTTCGCACAAAGAATTGTTAGAATCATGCAAAGATTATCTAAATTAGATATGTTTCATGTCTTAGTACCTTATCAGAAATCCCTAATCCTTCCTTCTGCATTTCATTTGCGATTTTCAGAGCAACCTCGTAATTCTGAACCGATAACTGAGTTTTTCCGCACTTTTGTCGAAGCATAAAGCTGTCTACATTGAATGCTGAAGGTGTGCGTCACTAGTCGGTTCTTTCAATATGATTTGCCACGATTGTCAAACATACATACACTGGAGAGACGGGATACTATGGCGAAACGATGACATAATTGTACACTGGCAAAGCGATTTATTTGACGGTAGATATGTGCACAAATCAAGGAGATTCGATTATTCCAAAAAAATTTAAATCCGAGCTCCGAAGGCTGGAGCGGAGTCCTGACTGGAGCAAAGTCGACTAAAATGTCTGGGAGACGGGCCACACGGAGACAGGCGTTCCGGAATGAGGAATCCGGATTGAAAGTTCAATACTCGTACATTACTTATCTAACTTCTGACAGAAAGTTAATTCATCAACACAGCATTCAGCGCTGCGACAATCATTGATACACTCGATTTTCTCGTTGCATTGGTTGTTGACAAGTGAAAACAAAATACCCCTGGTTTTCCAAAAACTGCCAAACGCATTTCAACCAGATTACGCGACTCGAATACAGATAGAACAGTCTGCACAGCCTGATACATTGATATATATCGACCAAATTCCGACATTATATCTTGCAAGCCATTCAGTGAGAAAGTCTTGCGATTTCTTTCATTGGAACAACCGTACAATTGACCTCTAGCTTTCAATTGCACATGGAGAAAGGTAGGTTCATCGTTACGCGAAGCCAAAATAATCGAGTTAACAGCAGACATATCAATTACAGAGTTAGAGCAACTGCGTTCCGACAAGAAGGAGTTGGAAGCAAAAGTGAAATCTCTGGAGGAAAAATTAGAGACAGCAACTGCCCAATATGAAGATGCTAGGCGAATTATGTCCGAAATGGCACAAGCCCAAGACCTTCTAAAAATGACAGAGATGCAACTGCAGTCCGAGACTCAAGTCAGAGAAAGTTTAGAAACTCAATTGAGACAAGAAAAGGGCAAACATGATATTACGAAAAAAAAAGTTGAGTCTCTGGAGGCTCAAATAACAGACTTGGAAACAAAATTGAAGGGGGGAGAGAAATGTAAGTTTGACATATCGTGGGTCGTTACTCACATTTCCACGGATGCGAGATTTCTTGCCGTTGAAACTTAAATTTATTTTTGTCTAGCCCCAACGAATACTGTCCCAACAAACCCACCAGTCACCCCACTGACACCATTGAACCCCCCGGTCGCAGGCTCCCACCCCAGTTCTTTAAACGCATCGATGAACAAACCGTCAGTCGACTCGTCCGTCGCTCAACACAGTGGAGAAAGAGTTACCATATCTCCAAGCGCAATGACTGAGGATACAAAAGCAAAGAGTGCAGTTTGTTTTACTTTGTTTGAGTCATAAACCTCACCACCATTAACATCCACCTCTCATGGCAGACAAAAGTGGCGATATGCTAGGCCGAGTCTCTCATTGTATTCCTCACCGCTTCAACCCTTCACCTATACCGTCTAAGTGTACATGGTGTGCCCACATGTGCGGACCGTGGAATGATGGAATGAAATGCCAAGACTGCAAAGTCACAGTTCACGCAGCGTGCTCGAAAAATGTTCCACCAGATTGCGGTTTGAAGGGCCTAGACGAAGTGCTACACAATATAAACACAAATACCGCAACTTTAGCGAGAAAGAAAGGAGTATCCACAGAAGACATATCCCACTCCCAGAGTACGTATCAAATAGCTTTAGTTCCTTTCCCTGTTTTCAAAGGGCCTGCGAGAACTGACCACTTGATTTACCATGTTTTCTTGTAGAGTCTATTTACGGCGTTGAATTATCGAAATTAATGGAGAACGAGAATGATGACTTGCCTTACATCATGACTCTTTGCATGCAAGCGATCGAAAAGAGGGGTTTGTTTCAGCATTCTCATTGAAATCTTCTTCGTTCATGGTTTACTTGCATTCCATAACCCTAATCGCTTGAATTTTTCTCTTATATTCAACTCGCAGGTATCAATGAAATGGGAATCTATCGAGTATCCGGTCTCAAAACTGACATTGAAAAACTTAAAACCTATTTCTCATATGGGCGACCAAACTTGGAGGATTGGAACGATATCCATACCATCGCTGGTGCCTTTAAATTATGGTTGAGGGAGCTACCAGATAGTTTGTTTACGTTCAGGTTGTATACTGACTTCTTGGACGCCGTGAGGAGTATGTTTTCCCTTTCTATGATTTATGTCGATCAAACGACTGTAAGAAGTTAACCAACTGGCCCTTTCATGCTTCACAGACAATAATGACCCCGAGGAACAAAGACGCGAGATTTATCGTACTCTAGGAAAACTTCCTCAATTGAACTATCATGTTTTGAAAGCTCTCTTTAGCCATTTGCACAAGTAATATCAAATTTTTAAGATCTCTTCACTTTTTACATCTTTCTGACAATATTGTTATCCCACCTCGCATACTCATTTTACTCTCATTTAATCACTCACAATAGGATCTGCCGCAACGCTGCCACCAATAAAATGCATTTCTCCAATCTCGCTGTAGTTTTCGGTCCGACATTACTTCGACATACCAAGGATGCAGTTGGTGACATGGGACTGCAAGCAGCTGTCGTAGAAATTTTACTGTCAAATTTCGATCATTTCTTTGCAGGCGCAACCCCACCTAAGGAACCAGAGAAGGTAACTTCTGCCAAAGCTACAATAACGAGAGTGACAGAAATCAATGAACCCAAGAAAGAAGAAAAAGAAATTCCCCATCCAGAACCTGCAAAGTTGGAGGAAGATGCTACTACATTGAGTAGGCCAATTATTGAGAACAAACCCGAAGCATCCACAACCGTCGCTTCACCATCACCGGCGCCTCTACAACCAGAGCAATCGTCTCCCAATCCTTCCGAAGCAGAGTCGGCTGAGGAGGATTCGGTAAAGCTTGCAGCGTCAACCAGTCGCCTCGGCAGTTCCCAAAGTCGCGAATCTGTTGCAGAACCGAACCCGACCCGATTAAGTGGATTTTTGGGGGACAGAAAGCATAGACTTACGTTCAAAGGCTTAGATATACAACTTGACTTTGGTGGTGATTTGATGAATGGCGACCTTACTGGTGATTTTGCTGAGAAGATGGAGGAGGAAATGAGAAATAAGCAGCAGAGCGTGTAATTTGATTTTGTCATTCGACAGTGTAGTGATGACTGAAGGTGTAATTATGTTGTGAATAACCATTCTGTTTGTCGATTGGTTTTGGAGAGTTGAGATAGAAACGTGTTAATGTAGAGTACCCTTATTTAAATGAGGTCTCGCGACTGCTTTGTTTTACGAACTGGATGTAATAACTATATATATATATTAAATTTTAAAAAGGCCAAAATCATTTTGCTTCGACATCCACAGGCTCCAAAGGAATGCCATAACAAGTGAAACATCTCTTTCTGAAATATCCTTGAGCTTCCTCGTTGTGATCAAAAATTATCTATCTCGCAGGAGCAGCTGCCATGATTCTAATCAATTGATCATTGCATTCATTTATCAATTGTAACACTTGATTTTTTGCAGGTTGATAATCAGAATCCAATGTTTTAACAGCAATAACTGGGAAGAATTAGTCAGAACGCGAAATTCAGTTCGAAACTTGAAGGCTGTAGACTCCATCACTCAAATTATGCTTATCTACGGCACTTCAAACTCCGAGAAGAACTAAATCAAACTAACCTTGTTTCAATTCGGTGACTGTGGATTCTAAACTTTGATTCCGCGTCTCTAAAGCCTTCAATTGCTTGTATGTATCGTTTTCCTCTAATTGCCTTTTTTTGGACTCGTACTTGACTGTTATTTCGGTCAACTCTGCCTGTAAAGCCTTATATTCATTCTGATATTGCAATTTTCTTTCGTAGAATGCCTATGAATGTGAAGGTAGTTTCATCAGGCCAGTTTCAGAATAATGCAACGTGCGGAGTAAAATCAAATCAAGGATACAGACTTCTCTACTCTGTTCCTTCATCCGTTTACTTCCTTCGACATCCAAAATCTTATTTAATTCATCTTGTAAATTTCTGTATTTCTCCCGATAATTTTGTACTTCGCTTTCGAGCTTTGTTTCAAGAACATTTACTTTTTCGAGATCTGCCGATCTTCGTTTGCGTTCTAAGTTCCGCAATCTTTGTTATTAAAAAGCCCTTGTGGGCTGTAATTGATGAAATGATGGGACATTCTAACCAATGAGCATGGCTTCGACAGTATTCGCTGAATTGGTGACTTCTTTTTCCTTAAACAGAAGATCGTTCTTAAGCTGAAGAAACTTATCAACTGAAGGCAGCTTTTCGTTCTTCTGAAGATTCTGGATACGAAAAGGCAATCCGGTGGTTATTAATATTTTCTTCTCGTTTTGATCTCACAAAGCCAACTCAAGGGACCTTAATTTGCTCCATTAACTCAGCGATCTGCTTCTCCGTTTCTTGTATACTATTTGTAGCGGAATTATACTTTTCGTCGTGAGAGTCCAGATATTCTTGCATTTCATTATCGCGTTTTACCAACTCTTCAAATTTTGCAGCTTTCTCGTCTTCAATTTTAGAAATAACAGATTTAGAACGAATAGAAGCACAGCAAGTCAGAAATCATACTAACCCTTTTGATCAACTAATTCGGAATCAATATTAGAGATTTGTTCCCGTAATTTTTTCATTTCTTGATCAAGCTCATTAATTCTTCTCTCCATGGTGCTAATCTCTTGGTTGTCTTCTTTCACCTATGCATATATCAGTTGTTGCCAATGAATACTCGAAATCCCTGCCAAACATACTTTCTTCAACAGGACTTCTTTTTGATCAGGCGAATTTTCGGTCGAAGACTGTTCCAAGCCCGACTGAAGTTCATCTTTCTTTGTGGCGAGGTCGTGGATTTTTAGTTGAAGCGTTAAGGACTTTTGTCGTAGATGATCGACAGAGATTTCCTATTGTATGTCCTTTCTTTAGTGATAGGCTTTCCACATCATGGCGATAGTTGAACAATTTAAAATAAAACCTGCTCTAGGTTCCCAATCTTGACCCCTAATTGGTCTAGCTCCATTTGTTTTTCTGAAATGTCAGGCCCAGATTTGGTGTTACGTTCTCTCAAATCGAAGTATTCAGCTTGTGCGGTTGCCGCCTACAAGTGACGAAACTGTTATCGTACTGACGACGGACAATTCGAAGAATTCATCCCGTTACATACCAATTCCTTAATTCTGCTATCCGCCAGTTGCTTCTCCCGTTCAATTTGATTATCCAGCTCCCTTATTTCAGTCTCCCTCCTAAATTGTGGAGTGTCGGTAATGTCAACGACGTATCTGATGAAGGTAACTGCTCTGATCTTACTGCTGTCTTAGCATAAACACATCATCCACAATCTGAGAATCTTGCTGATTCTTCTGTTTCAGTTCGTCGCAAGCTTTCTTGATGTCGTCCAAATCAGAGTCGGTATGCAGTTTGTCTACAAGCAAATTGTAATCCCCGAGTTGTCCCTGCAACTCTCGGACTTCTACAGTCAGAGAGTCGGCCCTAATGAAAATTTTAGCACAATATTGGCAGTTCATTAAGATGCGTTTGGGCAATTATTACCTTTTTTCATACGACAAATAATTTCCGTCGTCGCGTTCATAGTTTTCCACATCTTTTTCCATTTTTGATATCTCCGCATTTATTGCATTCAATCTTTGCCGAAGTTCCCCTGCCCAAAATGTTTTATCTTGTACGAACCTACCATAGCCTGTGGATAGTTTAGACCAGTTTGTCAAGGGTGAATGAACAAATCTTTCAATTTACTCTGAGTTCCAGTTTTGAGTCCTCCAAGACCCTGTTGAGTGGTTGGGCGATCAATAATATTTATTCCAAAGGCTATGAATTGATTCAGAGTTAAAAATGTGCTTTTGCCGATTCAATGTCACAAAACGAACCTCCTCGAGCGGCGGTACCTGGCCTTCGGACAGCCGTTGAAGGAGGCTAGCATTGTAAAAGACGACAAAGTTGAAAATCGTTATTCTTCTGTAATTGGCCCGAAATATCTAGAATATTACGCACTATTACGACTCCTGTTACATGTTTATAGATTAATCGATGTAAATAATCCGATGATGTCATGTTAACTGAACAATCAAACCTGATCCCGAAACCCCACTACTTTGGGGTATCCCTGATCTTGGAGGAATACCAGCAGGGACACCTCGCCCCCAGGCTACAAAGGGTCATGTTGGGTTAGATTGATTTTATGAAATGTGTGAACTGCGATCTGGTTCAATCATCAAACGATTACGTACATGTAGCATTTCCAGCCCGAGTTCCTGGACGATTTGCAGCAGATCCGGTTGGTGGTCGACCTGAGATGAATCAACAAAACGTCAATGCTTTGACAGTTACCATGTATAGAACTACATAAATCAATTATAATGCTGGCTCTCCAATCTTGTTCTTACCATACATCTCTTTTGTGCGTTGTACGACAGCATTCATGACGCGCTTCCATTTTGACCGATGGAGTCATTCATCACCATGGGAACAGACACGCGCGTCTTACAAACAAACCGAATCTCCGATGTCGCTTGGCTCAGGTTATGCTGGATACAGAATTACATTTTCAAAATGACTGCAATTGAAGAGGTACCAATTTCCGCAAAACCACCGAAATTCATTCAAACCAAAGACAAAAAGCTTCATGCTGCTCTCGAAAGAACCTATACTCATCAGAAAGAGTCTAAATCAAGGCTGAAAGATGCTGAAGTCTTACTGACTGCTGAAGCTGGGTATGGTATCTTTGTATAATAAAAGGCATTGGCTTTCGGTTAAACTCTTTATTGCCATTATACAGGTACCTTGAAGCTGAAGGGCTAGAAAGGACGTTCAAATTTACGCAGCATGAAATTGCTGAACATCTTGACTTAGCTTCAAGAGCGAAGGTGAGCAATCTCCATTATAAGTCAAAATAATTCCTTGTATTCACCAATTTAATCCTTTCGTACAGACGTTTGATCTGAAACTTGACCAGTTTGGTCCCTATTCGATTGATTATACGAGGAATGGAAGGTAATCGCGAATTTCAGTGTTGCAAGATGGTTACTGTGTATTGATTCGTTAGTGGTCATAAATTAGGCATCTACTGATCGGGGGAAAGAAAGGTCATTTGGCCACCTTTGACTGGAAGTCAGGCAAACTTGGCTGTGAAATTCATTTAAAAGAAACTGTTCGGGACGTCAAGTATGTGTTCTGTGAAATTTCTGCCAACATTCATATTGCTTACATGTACAACCGTACGATAGATGGCTACACAACGAGACCATGTTTGCCGTAGCCCAAAAGAAGTATGTTTATATTTATGATAACAGTGGCCTTGAACTTCACCGATTGCACAAGCATACAGAAGTGAACAGGCTGGAATTTTTGCCGTATCATTTCCTTTTGGCGTCCATAGTAAGTGCGGGAATATCCTATTGCGTTTTTATGTTGAGACTGATCACGTCGGCGTTAGGGCGAGGCAGGGTATTTAAAGTATCAAGACACCTCAACTGGTAAAGTGGTTGCCGAACATAGAACGAAATTAGGGAAATGCAATACGATGACACAGAATCCGTGGAATGCCGTTATACATCTCGGACATTCTAATGGAACTGTGACATTTTGGAGTCCGAATATGACAACACCACTCGTCAAAATGTTATGCCACAAGGGACCAGTGACTGCGATCGCGATAGATCACGCCGGTCGGTATATGGCCACAAGTGGTCTGGACGGGCAATTAAAATTGTGGGACGTTCGTAAATTCACCCCACTTCAGCAATACTACACCCCAACTCCGGCCTCCTGTCTGTCTATATCGCAAAGAGGGCTTCTGGGAGTTGGATGGGGTCCGCATGTATCGGTATGTTAGATGGTTATGTTTGGCTGAATGAATTTTGCATCTTACCTTAAATCTCTTTTACCCGTTAGATATGGAAGGATGCATTCCTGACCAAACAGTTATCTCCTTATATGAATCATTTACAATCATCGTCTCAAATACAAGACTTGCAGTTCTGTCCTTTTGAAGACACACTAGGATTTGGTCACACCCGCGGTATCACCTCTATTGTCATTCCTGGAGCAGGCGAACCGAATTATGACAGCTTAGAGGTGAACCCGTACCAGACAAAACGGCAAAGACAAGAAATGGAGGTTCACAGCTTATTAGAGAAAATTCAACCGGAAATGATCACATTGAATCCAAACGTGATTGGTTCAATAGATAAAGGTATACATGCTACGTTGGATGAAACAAGGCAACACATGGCAAAGGTAATGATTCTTTAGCTTAGCACCCTCAGAACGAATGGTTGGCACTGACTATATTTGTATGTCTTCCTGTAAATTAGGCGAATAACGAGCCTGTGAAGGAAAGGAACAAAATGCGTGGTCGAAATCGAGCTGCTAAGCGATATCTTAAGAAGCAAGCTAATATAATAGACAGCAAAAAGTTGGCGATCCAAGAAAGATTGGAGAAGGAGAAATTGGAGAGAGAGAAGAAGCGAAGAGGTGAATCATTGGATGAGCCAAAGACGGCATTAGATCGATTTAGTAAGAAGCGGAAGGTGTGAATAGATGAAAATTGAATCTTAATATATAAATGTCTCTTACTAATCATGCGGTAGCAGCCACATTTCTGCATTATATTATAATCTGCATATTAAAACATCGCTATGCATACCAATATGGCAACGCCATCAGTCGGCTTTCATCAGATTGAAAGCTTGGGTGACGAAGGAGGGGAATTTGGCCAAATCTTCCGTTCTCCCTCTTCACAGTTTCCATTAAACGGAATATAGATATAACAGCATATTCGGCTCAGTATCTTTGAACTGTTATCAATTATACCATGTCAAAGGTGGAGATTCCGATTCCGAAAGTACAGACATCACCCCAAGGTTATGCGGCTCTCTCTGACAAGGTGTCCGAGGAATTGTTGGACACATTCCAGCTAGACGAACCGGTCAAAAAGGATCATTCCCATGCACATCCTGCAGTAACCCCGATACGGACGACACCTAGTATTAATGTCAGTGAAGAGAAGCTATCACCGTCTTCCATATCCTCGCCGCAAACGTCATCACCACCGAAGCGAAGGGGACACAGACATGGATTGTCATGGGATTTTGGAAGGTCAACCAAAGCAAGAGATACTTTGTCACTGAATGAAGAAACATCTATTTCTAAGTCAGTTTCCATAACGGTAGACGGCGAAAAAGATGAGAAAGAAGAAAAAGACGAAAATCCGCGAGACCTTGCCAATAATCCTTTGCTTCCATCGAAATTCCAAACGCGACATAAGAAAGAATACAGCCTAGATGCCAGTTTTAAAAAGACAAAGAAGTTCGAAGATGATGATGGTTTTGATTGGGATAACTCGTCGGATGAGGACAAACCAACGGAAGAAAAAGTCACTGATTCTCAATCAAATCTTGCGGATGATAGTCACCAGCCGTTGTGGGAACGAATTCCAGAATGGACCAAAAGTCTAATAATTTTCTTCATTCTTAATGCTTTATTTATAATACCCGGACTAGTTTCCTATTTACTGCCGACAGTACCGAATGTCTTGAATGTAACATTATGGGATTGGACATTATTTCTGTGCAGTACAGTGATCGGTTATTACGTCCTTTTATTGTTGTTCCATGCGGTGCTGTTCATTATGCGACGACACTCACTGACAAATCTGGAATACCTTGAACAACTGCGGCAGCTTTACGGTTGGTTTAAGCTGGTAATATTCTTCATGGTTGCTTTGATTTGTGAATGGGTGATACTGCATCGAGTACAATGCCCTGATGTTGCTGTAGCATGCACATGGGTGTTATTTTGGCTGAAGGACGCATTATTATGCTGTTTCATATCGTCAATCCTATTCACAATCCAAAAACTCTCTCTGCAACGTATTGCCGTCGATTTTCATCAAACCTCCTATGCTGAGAGGCTGAAAGAGCTCAATTTTGCGGAACGAAGTCTCGATTTGCTTGATTTCGCCAGAAAACAATACAAGTTGAAAATGAAGCGCTGCGTGGGGAGCGGGTTAAAAGTACCAGAGTCAAGAGACAGCCCATCAGAAAAATGGTCCCTTTGGTTTTACGGAAAGGGAGATTTGAAGATCGTTGAAGACCCAAAAAATCACACCAAAAGTATGCCGATTTTATCATCGTCCCCTAGTCCCAAAGAAGAGCTGTTGCCAGCTGAAGAAAAAAAATCTCATGACACTGCGGATGCAAAGTCAGTAAAGACGGCAGAAGAACTCAAACTGAAATTTTTCGAGAACCTTGGGATTCATGTGGCTAAAGGAAAGATACCAAAGTTAAAGATAAACAGTTCAGAGGAAGCAAAGATGATTGCCAAACGGTTATTCCATTTCATATCGAAAAACAGGAAAGAACTGTTGCCACAAGACTTCACTTGCTTTTATGCAGAGGAGGAAGAGCGAGATGGGTTTTTCAAGGCATTTGATAAAAATGCGGATGGTAAAATTGACAAGAAAGAATGGAAAAATGGTAGTTATGCTCATTCCTTATTGTTAGTTTACCAGCTTTAGTTTGAATTCAAATGCTGATGCAACCACTTCTACAGTCGTGTTGAACACTTATCACGAGCGCAAAAATCTTTCGAGGTCGCTCAATCAACTTGAATACGCCCTAAACAAACTCGATCGATTGATGATGGGGATGGTCGCAGTGCTAAATCTTGTCGTTTGGTTACTTGTCTTTAATGTCAACGTCTTCAACCTCCTTGTTTCCTTGACTTCGATCATTCTTGCGTTTGCGTTTGTCATCGGTGGGATGGCGAAAAATTTCTTTGAAAGTTTGGTGTTTCTCTTCGTCATCCATCCCTTTGATATTGGAGATAAAATATACATCGATGTATGTGTAACCTTTTGTGCATGGTTCAATCCGTTAACCATGGCTGATTAACAATTGTGTTAATTGACATTCCTCTCTCGCCTTAGAATGAGATGTTTTTTGTGGAGCGAATGGACATTCTCACAACGGTGCTGAAAAAGCCAGATGGTAATGAAGTGTATTATCCTAACGGCCAATTGGTACACAAAGCTATTCAAAACACGAGGTAAGATTAAACTTATCATAAAACAATAATTTGATTCTAACGCTTCTGCTGTAGACGCGCTGGTGATATGATGGAGAACATTTTCTTGGATGTTCCGTTTGACATACAGTTTGAACAATTGCTTGAACTAAAATCTAAAATTGGGGATCATATGAAGTCACACCCTGGTGATTTTGGAAACTTTTTGGACATTCTCACCACCGAAATTATCGATGGTCATAAACTACGATTAACCATTTTGGTTCAGTATAAAGGAAATTTTCAGAATGGTTCTAAGAGGTGGGAAAGACGTAACAAGCTTGTGTTCTTCATTCGAGATACCCTTAAGCACATGGGAATTAGGTACTATCCATTGCCACAAAAAATAGAATTAATTGGAGGTCACAGTCAGAATCATAGCAATCCTCATGTCGCCCATGGCGGCTTTGCGAAATAAGGGAAAAGACAAACGGGGAATACATTAATAAGTGAAGTATTGCTTCAATATGGAAAAATATGTAAGATAAGGATGACAGCAACTAGACATCCGGTGAAAAACTGTAGCCTAATTAAAGGAAATGAAATCATTTTCTCCGATACAAGTGAAAACAATAAATAACATCATCGAATTTTATTACATCCAGCTACTAGTATTTTCAAACACCACCACCTGCGAACCTTAGCCCCGCTTTTCCTTCTGCCTGCATCAATCTTTTTGAGACTGCAACTAGTCCTTCGTCCTTGGGCTTCCCTTCCTTTCGGACGTCAAATACTCTGCACCACTTATCCAGAACTTCCTTCAAATGATTCACGAAAACTGGTTTGCACAACGCGTCGTCGTAGCCCGCCACCCTGTATCTTTCATTCTGTGATAAGTACACATTCGCACTGATACTAACAACAATTTGGCCTGGATCTGCTGCTTTGAGTTTGGAACAAACATCGTCCCCGTCTTCATTATGTAACGATTGATCTAAGAGGACAACGTGAAACGGTTTCCCTTCTTGCAAAGATTTTGCATGTTCTTTAAGAGCATCCAAACCGTTGGTTACCAATGTGACGTCCTTATATTTAAGGTTATGTAGCATTGCTCGTATGATCTTCTGATTAATTGGTTCATCTTCAACCAATAGTATTCGACGAGTCCACTTATCTGCATCAGGCGTTCGCTCACTAAACGGAGCTTCATCCGAGTCGGAACTCAATATCGTCGAAGTGGATGACGAAGAGGAAGATACTTTATCCTCCAATGGGGTCACAATAAAGGTTGAACTGGAGAACGATGGCGGATTGATTGCGCAATCAGTTTCCTCAATGGTATGGAGCACTGCCTGTGGAGCAGATTTTGGTTTCTGCTGGACAGATGCTTTTACTGAGGATGAGGTGTCATTTGATTTGGCGGGATCGGCAATGGCTTGAGGAGATGCATGCTTAGAGATTTGACTCGAAGATGAGAGTTTGAGAGAGTGATCCGCTTTAGATCCATATTTATAGAACCTAAATGTACAAACAATAGTCGATCCCGCGTCAGTGTCTTCTAGAGTAACATTCCCTTTGATAATCTCGGCCAGTTTTTGGCAAATGCGCAATCGAATACAGCTGGTTCCAAGAGTAGAATTCACAGAATTCGAGGCGTTTGAATTTGTGGCATGCTTAGGGGACAAAGTAGTCGAAGAAGTTAAGTTGATGAGGAGGGCGGGTGGAAATCGGTTATTCAGTGAAATTCGGCATTCTAATTCCACCTCCTCAGGTCCCTAGCGAGGAAAAAAATATCAAGGAATACTCATAGTATTTACAGAATATAAGAAGGTACCTCTCTCTCTATTGCTGCTGTGAAAAAGATTTTGTCATCAGAGGAGAACCGAATCACTACATCCATCAGCGTTTTCAATATTTCCGTCACTTTAACGGAATCACCTATAAGTGTGAGTTCCGAGATATCATTACGACTCGGTAAGTACGTTATGGCGAAATGTGTATTTTTCTTTAAGGCTGTCTGTTCTGCACTTCCGCAAGCGGCCACCACAGCATCAATGAACTTGAACTTTTCTCGATTCACTGGCACGTCCCCATCCTCGAGTGCGTTGAATGTCAAGATGTCGTTAACAGTACTCAATAAATGCTTACAAGGCGAGTGAAGTGTTGAAACATATTCTTCTTGCTTCTTGTTTAGTTTCGACCGGAATAGCATGTCGGCAGCACCAACGATACTAGTTAGGGATGTGCGGATCTCATGACTGAGTACATTGAAAAACTGCGTTTTGCGACGGCTTACGCTGTCCTTCAATTTTACAGACACCAAACACCACTTTTCTGTGGGTACATAAATCGTCCTGTATGTCATAGCTTCATATAAAGGATGCTCAATTTGTTGCACGAATTCATCGGATAGAATTCCTTTGGTCTGAAGCTCCTTATGCCATCTAGCAACAATAGGTTGAACATTACGAAAATAATCTGCGGCAAACGTTTGTAAGAGTGGGGTTTGAGCAGTTTGATTCAAATTGCATTTGAATACGTCGGCAAACGCCGAGTTATGCGAGCAGAGTTTAAATTGCTCATTGTAAACGAAGCAAGGATCGAACGATGCGTGGAGAAAGGATGTAAGAAGATCCATCGTAACTTAGTTCTCGCAAAACCAAGACGAGCCTTTAGTGAATATAAGGAATGAATTCGAAGTTCGAGAATAAGTAAGAATTCGTGTAGATTTCTAATACCGAAGAAAATCGAGGTCATGAGCGTGATTGGCTCATAGGGAATGTAGATTTGTCCGACTTCCGACGTCGACAAGGAATCCACAGTAACTCAACAAGGCGTGCTTCAATATGTCGCTCAGGATACGTCCCCCTCGCATGGAGTCGCACTGCTGTTATATGTGCACATTCATCGACGCAGACTAAGGTGGATAATGGATTGACTCTGTGATGCGCAATGGAAGGAGGAGAATTTCTGCAACCGTCACGTGCGATAAGCAACCCACGCACTACTTCATGGTAAGATGAATTTCCGTACAATGTATCTGGATTCGAATAAAGCATGACGAACGAAATTATTGATCAATGGAAAAAAGGCGTTGCACCCATAAAAGCAGAGTACCTTCTTTTTGATGATCCGGTAGAACCCCCGACGAAGAAGGCCCGCATTGAGGAACCTACAACGGATACTACCCCAAAGGACGCTGACAAGCTCGATGATACGAAAGAGACAAAAAAGAGGCGCAGGGGACAGAACAAGCAAAGACCGAAGGGCGGTGTATCCGAAGCTGTCAGGCTGTGTTCAAAGATCGCATTGGGCGAGGTCTGTAATTTTGGTGATAAATGCAAATTCAGCCATGATATTGCTGCATTCATCGACTCTAAAGAAGGTGACTCCGAAGGCAAATGTTGTCCTCTGTACGAAAATTTTGGAAAGTAAGTATTGCAAGTTTACGGTGGGGCTCGTGTGAATGACGCTAATCTCTAACGCCGAATTATTAAGATGCAGCTTTGGCGTTCGGTGCACTTTCTTCACTCATCATACGGATATGTCTGATTATTCGCAACTTGAGGATACTGTGAAAGTAAATGATGCGGAATATCAGAAACAAGTCACGACTTTGAACGGAATGCCTAGAAGTCTCCAGAAATCGCTAAGGACTAAAGCCATTAAGTTTGAGCGAAGTCGTGAATACCTTGACAAAATGCACCAATTATCGAGAGCAGATAATGGTGTGTCAAATAATTTAGAAGTAGCAGTGGAAGGTTTGCCGAAAGAAAGTGTCGAATCCTCGATTCCTGCGACTGAACCCGACACACTCACCGTAAACTCTGATATTGCCAGTATTCGATTTCCACCACGGGAAAAGAAACTTATTGATTTTCGACATAAGACCTACCTTGCACCATTAACGACCGTCGGAAATCTTCCATTTCGCAGAATTTGTAAGGAATATGGTGTAGATGTTACATGCGGCGAAATGGCTCACGCAAATGCCTTGATGTCTGCTCAGAGCATCGAATGGGCTCTGACGAAACGACATCCTTCAGAGAATTTGTTTGGTACAAACGTTTAATTATCTGCCGTACTGCTTGGTCTAATCTCTAATTTGGATTTGCGTTACAAGGGATTCAAATTGCCGCCAACAAGCCAAAGTCCTTGGTTGAAGCGTGTGAGCTTTTGAATGAATTCGCGTCAGTCGATTTCGTTGATTTAAATTTGGGTTGTCCGATCGATTCTGTTTTTAACTCCGGCGGTGGATCAGCATTGTTAGACAGATCGAAAAGATTGGGTGAAATGGTTAGGGGGATGGATTACGTGCTGGATTGTCCTGTTACCTGTAAGATTCGAACGGGTATTACGATGGGCAAGAATATCGCGCATAAAGTCGTCCCTGTTGTTCGCGATGCCGGGGCAATTTTGACAACCGTGAGTTGGTTCTCTAGTTTCTTCCTGACCGGTTGCCTCAATATATCCTAATCACTTGTCAATCAAAAGCTTCACGGACGCTCTCGGCAGCAGCGGTACACAAAACTTGCGGATTGGGAATACATCGCTGAGACTTCACAATCGAAGGGGCCTCGTATGCAATTCTTTGGCAACGGCGATATTCTCTCCTGGGAAGAATATTATCAGCATTTAGAAGATACAAATTTAGATGGGTGCATGATCGGAAGGGGTGCATTAATTAAGCCATGGATTTTCGAAGGTGCTTCACTTTTTCAGCAATTATACCCTGCACAGTTATTTCTTTCAAGTGTCGGGGATATTGATTGCTAACAGATTTATTTGTTTTCTGCCCCAATTGATGGTTACAGAAATACAGTCACGAAACCATCTGGATCCTCGCCCTTCTGATCGTATGGAAATCTACAAGAAATTCGTTTCTTATGGCTTAACCCATTGGGGTTCTGACATTCAAGGTGTAAATACTACACGTCGTTTCTTACTTGAATGGCAATCGTTTCTGTATCGCTATATCCCAACGGGTTTATTAGAAGTCATACCGCAAAAGATGAATGACCGCCCTCCCAAGTTTAAAGGACGATGTGAAATGGAAACGTTATTGGCGAGTGATGATGTAAAAGACTGGTTAAAAATTAGGTGCCTATATAACCTGAGCTCTTGCATATCTGTTCATAACTAACTGGTCTTTTGGCTTCAGTGAAATGTTTTTAGGTCCAACTCCTCCTGAATTCAAATTTCTTCCGAAGCATAAAGCAAATTCATATGAATAAAACACTGGATAAAGGAGTGATAACGTCTATAGCTTCACTTGAGTGTGTTATGTGTATTATAGTAAAAACAAAGTCGAATATTATAAATAACACGATAGTCTAACCTAATTTAGAATATAATATTACATGTGCAAGTTTTCCAAATCTCTTTGTTTTCTGCCCTCCAAATACCGTTTATATGAAACTCCATGGATAATACTAATTGATTAAATCTGAGACCCGGAATTATGTTATTTCTTTTGATTCTCGACGTATTCTTTGAATTTTTCGTATTCTTTCGCGGGCATTGGATAGCAATGTTCATCTGCCGGAAATATTCCAGTCTTTACTTCTTTTTTATAATTCTCAATTGCAGAAACAACGAGAGGCGAAATGTTCGCGTATTGCTTGCAAAACCTAATCACAGCAGAAAGGAAAACGATAAGAATTGATAGCCTTGACGACAAGAAAAAAATTGCGAAGAATGGATCGAAAAGAAGGCATACTTTGGCAGAAAACGGTCGAATCCACCAATCATATCCAACTGAACCAACACCTGCCCGCTACAACCTTTTCCAGCACCGATACCAATCGTAGGAATTGAAAGGTTTTCAGTAATGTAATTAGCTACCGGTTCTGGGATCGCTTCAAGAACAACGGCGAAACATCCTGCTTGCTGCAAAGCTAACGAATCCTCAATCAATTGTTTTGCCTGTGATTTGGTGGAATGTGCATACAAATTAAACAAAAAGTGTGGTTAGGATATCAGAGAAGGAGCAGAATTGACATGCGGCCAGAATACAATATTATGGTACACAAACCTTCGTGAACGATTTCCCTTGAACTTTGTATCCACCCAAAGCGTTCTGTCGCTGTGGAGTTAACCCAACATGTCCCAACACAGGAATGCCAACTGAAACAATCTTGTGTATAGTTTCCGCCATTTCAACACCTCCTTCTAGTTTAACTGCCTGTTGACAGGTTATGACACGAAGGTATGGAAAATGCATGAAAAGCAGAGAGAAAAACCAAGCCGGGGGCGGTGATTAAGATCCAGAAGAAGGTTAGTGATCAAGATGTCAAATGGTCTCAGGAAGAATCAGAAGAAGATGGAACAAAAGTCAGTTGACCAACACACCTCCATATTCCCTTCTTTAATAAACCTGACTGCACTTTTTAAAGCGTTCTCGATTGAAGTCTCATAACTACCGAACGGCATATCGCCTATTAAGAACGGTGATTTCGCGCCTCGAGCAACAGCACGACAATGGTGGAGCATTTCCTATTTAGGAAGGGCAGATAATAGGTTGAAGAACGATACACAAAACACGGAAGGGAGAAAGAACTCAGTTAGAAGACATAGACGAAAATGGCGGGATCCATGATGATATGTCTTGTAGCCCTCACTCCGCCGTTGTCGGAATGTCGACCCAGCTCAATATTTAAACACATCCATCGGGTCTATAAGCCTCTTCTTCAATCGAAAAAAGAGCATCATATCGTCCTTCAAGAATGTGCGGTGAAATGCTATATACCTCAATTGAAATACTCGTTGTACTCTCGTAGCCTAAGGCAACCATAGCTAAACTATCTCCCACTAAGCAAATGTCCACGCCCGCATTTTCTGCAAATGTAGCAGACGGATAATCATGGGCAGTCACCATCACTATTGGTTCCTTTGCTTTGTAAAGATTCCGTATCGTTTGAATCGTGGTTTTTTTAGGCGTCGCGGAAGAAGAGGCTGTGACATTAAATCATGTAAGCGAGAGAATATATAAACATCCTTTCTACGAGAACAGTAATGGACAACTGAGCGAAGACAAATGAAACTGACTTGATGGTTTAACAACTGGCGGCGAACTCATTTTTCGGATTGATGAATGAATGTGGGGGAGAGTTCGTCGCATGTGTGATGATAGAGTAATCAGCGGACATAATTGATAAGGCAATTTAGAGATTGCGAACTTGGTTCCAGTTGTGGTATTCATATCAAATGGAGACAGTGTACCGAAATGAGATGGAGAATTTGTACTACGGGCACGGATTTCTGTTTCCTGTTCAATTGATCTAAGGGAAAGCCAACACGACTTTGCTACAATTGTTCAGAAAACACTAATTTCAAAGTTCATATCGATTTATGATCATTAGAAGTTTCTTGATAGAGTACATTGCTAAGAAGAATACAGATGAAAAGTAAAATAAACACATCTTAGCCAAGTAACAGAAGTCTTTGCAAGAACGGGATTCAGATGCGATTGCTAAACAGTGAAAAATCAAACAAAAATATACATTTTAAGATTGAAAGAACACTGATTGATATTTCAAGAACTATTATTTAACTAGGTCTGTTTTGCTATCTAACAAGCACACCCCGCATTACCACCAGCGGGTTGATTTTCGTTCAGATTCACTCCATTCTGATTCCTAGCACTTCCTTGAGCCCTATTCATCAGTTGCTCGAATGGAATCTTCTTTGCAATGTTGGTAAAGATATCTTCAACTCCAAGACCAGCTTTTGCTGACGTTTCAAAAAAGAGCAGACCCGCTGGCGAGAGGAAATAAACATGGTGAATACACAAATACAACATAATACTTGTAACGCAAACTAAGCAAAATAGAGCAGCCAATACCTTCATCAGCGTATGCTTGTGCCTCCTCGGTTTTCACCTCTCGAAGACTTTCATCATTCATTACCAAATCTTTTTTGTTTCCTGCTAGCGCTATCACGATATTGGCGTTCGCTTGAAGCTAAATCATGGATTGTATTTTTCAGATGAAAAGAGGTACAAAAGAAATAATCAAATAAGTAAATAAATTTCAAAATAACGAACAAGTGCGTCAAATGTGCGAATGCCAAACCTGTAGTTCCTTAACCCAACTCTTAGCCCTTTCAAAACTGGTGGATTTCGTTACGTCGTAGACTACCACTGCCGCTAGCGCATTACGATAGTACATCGGTGCCAATGAGTGGAAACGTTCTTGGCCAGCAGTATCCCTACACAACATTGATAAAGCCATCCGGAAACCAGAGCAACAGATTTAGAATACCAATCCGCAGTTATCCATAACGAATAGTATGTATTCTTACCATATCTCAAATTTGACTATTTTATCGTCCACTCGACATTTCTGAGTCAGGAAAGCGGCTGTGAAATTGTTCAGAGGTTGAGAGTAGCCATTAGACATACACAAGCAATACCAAGGGAATTACGACATGATAAGCGACAGTTCAAAACCACAACTACAGACATATGTGTCACGCTGTTGACAGAAAATACACATACCTCCTATTGTCGGCTCTCTGTTTTCTTGAAACTCGTTTCTTACAAATCGGAGAACTAACGACGATTTACCGACAGCAGCTTAGAGTTTTGAATTGAACGAGGGGACAACACAGACATCAGAATAAGAGAATTATTAATCTTGTTAATACTATATAAACGAATTCCAAATAATAGCAGCGATAACTGCAGGTAACATCTCGCAAATATTGAAGTGACGCAGATATTCATCGTACAGACAGCGGAAATTGGTCATATTAAACGATAACTACCTTCACCTATAGATAAACAGCAACATCCACGAAAACGAAGAGTAAAAAAGGAACACAAAGTCGTTAGCTTTCTGTTGCTAAATAGGGAATATATGACGATACGCTTTACAGTCTGGAGACTGCGCTGCCGGTAATGACATGAAGTGAGGAACAGGAGACGGAGAGGGCGTACCTAGCAGAACGAGCTTCACTTGAACGGGAGTAGTATTGATCTGACTCTGCGGGGAGGTCATATTGGAGGGTGCGGGCTGCGATGTGTGTGGATACAAATGGAGAAGATGGAATTGGACGATGGCTACTGAAGATGGATAATTCTGAAGAGAAGGAATCACTTGATACCTGCATGAGCGAGTCACGTGACCTCAAGGCTGGGTATATTTTTGACTTTTGCCAGCATTGCCGGACAATTTATTGAATATTGATTTACAAACGACCGACTGTGATTGCTTATATATAGTATACAATGTCCAGTAGTCCAATCCGTCCGCTAACATCTGATTAAGTCGTCCACACCTTCCTTTGCAGAGCATCCCTGCCCTTTCCAACGACGAATTGACAGTGTCACAGAGTAGCAATTGACTGCATATTACAGACCACGTTTGACAATCCTTTTGCTCACAAATACGTTTTCTTCGATCCCGTCGAATTGAGAAGCGACACGGGCAGCCGCGAAGAAATAGTCACTCAAACTGGCAACGAACATTCAGGTCAGTCTACAAGCAAAAAAATAAATACCAAGTGGAAGACTACTAAATACAAACCGATTCATGTATGCTCCGACAGCCTTGTCGGCATCTTCAGTCTCTACAAGAGGAACAATAGATCTTTCAGCACGTCGACAGACTGCTCTGCACTGATGCAGAAAGATTGCACTTTCTCCACCGCCTGGTAAAATAAAATTCTTCAAAGGGGGCAACTTTGCATCTAATGCGTCAATCCAAGTTTCTAATAAAGCTACTTTTGAGGCGTCGTCATCGAAAGATGTCTTTGCTATAAGAACCGCAATATCGATTGTGAGTCGTAAGAAAGAAATGATAAGTAAATCAAAATCATACATACAAACTTTGAATTCAGAATTTGTCTTCGTCCTTGGAGTAGCAATGTTACCGCCTATTTCCAAAAGACAACATTGAATCTAGTAAACCGTTTAGTCCGGAGATACGGATCATACGGATTCAACCATCATATACAATCTTAGTGACCATACCTCGTGTAACTGTTCGTCCAACCCATTTTTAGCCTTTTGGCAGTAATGATGTGCAATCCTTTTAGGGAAAGATGGATTATCAGATAATAATGATTTAAAAATCTGGTGCGCGGTAGGATATCGTCGTATGATAGATGAAGCCTTGTATTTACCCTACAGAACTATTCAATTCATCTACATCCCCCAATGCGGCAAAAATGGGGTCTGTCTTGGCCCTTCTCTCCCCGCTGTATAGCGCACTCTGGCCTTTATCCCCCGTACGTGTGTATAGACCAGACTTAGGAACTGCCGCACTACTGAGATCGTTCATTTTTGCGTTATTTCGACCACTTTCAAAGGAACCTAGCGTAAATCAGAGAGAATTCTTCGCTAATCAGTTAGCCTTATATTTTCGAAAAGCTGCTGGCGTCGAAAATCTAGTCAATCTCCTGATGAGTTGGATCGCACCCTTCTTGGATTAAGAAGAACTACTTGTCAAAGCGAATTGTTGCTATGGAAACGGCAGATCGTCGACGAGATGAACAGATTTTAACTTACAAAGTCGAAAGACGACAAAATTGTGATGACTATATCTCTAGAAACTTATGAGTTATGACGGGATAGAAAAAGGACAATCGTTATCGCTGGCCAGTGACTCTATGAAGTTGATCGCGCCTCCACATTCTTTGCACGAAGTTGGCCAACCGAGGTGTAACAACGACATAGTCTATTCAAGAACAATTTCATTCTGTGTAGATATCTTTCTCTCTCCATTCATTTATACTTATGTCAGCGCTGCTGCATGCCAAATGTTTATTTTATCAATCCTTAAAATCAATTTTTGTACAAAACATGCAAGTTAAATGTCTATAATCTGTCAAATATTCAAATCTATATCATCTAAAAAGACGGATATCAAATAAATTACAACTCGGCATAACAATAACGTGGATATTTAAACATGACACTTGTGCGCATTTTAATCAAAAATTGGCCTTCAGTTTCACACCCTATCCAGCTCGGTTGCGGCCATAGACATAGTCGAATATGGTCGAATTTCACCTTCCACTTTAGTGAACGCACTGGATACAATTGACCGATCAAGAGTAGTGTTGACGGTGATATGAGAGATGTACGACTCCCGAGTTTTACTTTCGTCAAGCGTAAACGTTGGCATTAACGAACCCGACGATACTGCAGACGAAGCTCTTCCCGAGATTCTGTTGTCTAGATATTCGAAAGTCATTGGAACTGGTGGTTCCTCGTAATCTCTTTTTATGCTTCCGAGAACTGGGGACGATGGTTCCGGGTCGTATCGGTTGAACTTATCAGCTCCTTCCGGTTTAGAGTCGCTCATCTTTTCCCTTTCCGATTCATCGGATTCCGACAATTGGTTATATGTCATAACGCTTGACAATTTAGACGACGGCATTACAGAACTGTAACGTTTATTCTTTAAGATTGAGCTCGTTTTAGGTTGTACTGCTGCAGGAAGCTTCGGTACCGGCTCTTTAATAGAAGAAGTGTCCAATGGCTTGTCAAAATCGATTTTCAATTCTGACACTGGTCGGAATGGAATTGAAAGGTCAGAACTACTGTTGGGTGTGAACTCTCCACTGAATGTGAGGGCGGAATTAATGTTTCTAGTACTGGATGCGGGGGAAGATGCCGATAGAACTGTAGTTGCGGAACTGTACATTGACTCTCGATCATCGTTTACCAGGTAAACTGGGATTTCATCGGTAAAAGTGGTAAAGGAATCGGTTTTATTTTGATTACCAGATCTGCTAGATTCTGATAAATCAAGACTGGGAGCGGACAAAACGGATACTCTCTTATTAAAAGAGACGGTTTTTGGTTGTTGTGCTTTAGGGTTCTTGAAGGGACCGTCTATGCGATTAATTGTACTCGGCTTCGATGCTGGTTTGGAAGATTGCGGAGACCCTTGCCGATATCGGTGCATCAGAAAAATGATGCCCACGATCCCAATGAATCCTCCGATTGACGCAATTATTGTGACCGCAACGTCCGCATTACTTGATGTTCTCGTGCTCGTGACAGCGGAGGATGCTGACATTGATGCAATGGAGCCAGCTGGAGGACAGAAGACAACGAGGAGAGAAATCTGTGAGCTACCGGGCATCCGAACTGAAGGAGATTTAGTCCTATAGCTAGAATGAATAACTTACAAAGTTGGAACACACTAATTTTGTTGATCCCACCACAATTTAAATTCGGTTCTCCTGAACATGGCACGGTGCAGTTCGTCGTTTGGGCGGTCTGTTGAATACAGAACAGTGACATCGTCATCGTTAGCAACTATAATTATTGCATCACATAGGTCAAGACACAAGAACAAAACTTACCGCTGTAAATCTACTGCCACAGAGGCATGTAGTTCCGTTCGACAATCCTGCAATATTGAAATCCTTTTCCTGACAAGCTACATAACATCTTTCAGGAGTCATGAGCCTACTATCAAATAGTCGAAGGCCCTTCAACTCTTGCGCTGCATTTGAAGGAAAACAGCCCCTAAATTGTGGGATAACCGTGGCACCTGTAATTCATTCGAGCCAAGGCAAGCAGCCATGAGTTTTTCCAATTAGTATCGGTTTCAATTGAATTACAACATAAAGCAACTGAGATGGACTTACCAGAGGAAAATATAGACATTTTGAGAGCTGAAATAACTGACTAACGATTCTCAAAGTGAGCGGCAGACTGGTGATGAATTAGCCACTAGCTGTGAACAAGTAAGAATCAACGAAAGATAGTTTCGAAGAATTCCTATTGAAATTGGAATGTGCTCAGTTTATAGCGAGGGAAAGCAATAATTTCGAATGTGCAGTCTTGGCCAAGAAAACCCCAAGAGTTCGTTGCGGGAAACGGTCACGACAAAAAGGCATTTAGACGGAGGAAAACGCGGGCGGAACGCACCGTCCGAAATTAACGACAAATCGCACAATCGAAATGAACGCTACGCACCAATCACCAGGGCCCGAGTGAATCGATTTTAAGTTGCACTGGACTTTATTGGCTGTGATGGTTATCTGTGATTATTTTGGTGTAATTGACTGCATTCTGAACTATTCATGAGTACACCATCTGGAGGGTTTGTGTGTTCCAGAGCGAACAACCCATCTTGTGGCACCACTTCAAATGCAAGTAATTCGCCCCCCTTTCCTTGGCCGAATCAGAGAATGAAAAATGTAATGAACATTGAATTTATTTCCCAAGTAACACAAGATATCCAATCGCTGGTTCCCAATGCATTGATTTTTTTTTTCGTCATTTTTTGATATGGTTTGCCGTCATAGTATTTCCGTAGCGGCATCTGCTACCGAATCATGATCTCGAGATTATGATAATCTGCTCGTTCTCTGCAAGTACTGAGATGCAACCTGAAGAGTTATTGTGACCGCTAGCCAGTACTGAACACATTAAAGCACCGTGCTTTATATTTTAATTATGTATTTCACGTGAAGCTATTTCATGAATAGATTCACAAACCGAAATGATGCTTACTTGAACGGAAGACCCAACATAGAGCTGTATTGTTCCTCAAATGCCACTCTGTTAAACTTTTGATTAAAGCTCATATGTGTGGAACACGGATCAAGCTTTAGCAGTAATGCTTGCTAGTTAAACATTTTCCTTCTAGACACTTGATTTCAGTAACCAGGAAGAATAATGTTTAAGGCAGGCCTGAGTAAGCATGCGAGCATTTTTGGAATTAGAATGCGTGCTTTAATGAGAATGAATATGTATGTACAGACAAACTGAAATGTATGACATGACAAATGTAACACGTAATTGTAAAGAAAATTCAAAACATGTGTGTGAATTGGGTAATTAGCTAAGCACCATCCAATAAATAACCGCTCAGTGCTATCAACCACGATGGGTTAAACCTACTTAATGATATCTTATATACATCATCTCAAACGTTGTACAAAACCATTGAAATTTGTTTAACCGGAACATGATAAGCAGGCATCTCTGTTGTCCAGACTGCAAAGCATTGCTTCCATATTCTTCAGACGATCTTCTTCCTGCACGGCAGCCTTCAAAGCGGACTGGTCGACGGTGAACTTGATAGCATCAGCAGCAGGACGGGAACGAAGGTAGTACATTCCAGTTTTGAGACCCTTCTTCCAGCCGTAGAAGTGCATGGAGGTCAGTTTACCAAAATTGGGTTCAGCTATGTGAATGTTGAGCGACTGAGACTGATCAATGTAAGCGCCACGATCAGCTGCCATATCAATGATAGCTTTCTGTAAACGTACGGAGAATCAGCGAGTTGATTATTTCAGAAAACAATAGCGTAAAGACATACCTGCGAGATTTCCCAAACAGTCTTGTAAATAGATTTAAGCTCAGCGGGGATGTTGGGCACTTTTTGGATAGAGCCATTGTCAGCAATAATGCGGTTTTTCATAGCATCATTCCACAAGCCAAGGTCTGTTAAATCATTGAGTAAATGTGGATTGACAACTTGGAATTCACCGGCCAAGACGCGGCGAGTATAGATGTTACTTGTGTAAGGTTCGAAGCATTCGTTGTTACCCAAGATTTGGGAAGTAGAAGCAGTAGGCATTGGTGCCAATAAAAGGGAATTTCGAACACCAGTCTTGGCGATCTTTTGACGGAGGGTTTCCCAATCCCACAAATCTGACGGAGTTACATCCCACATGTCGAATTGCAACTGACCCTTACTCACAGGTGAACCTTCGTACGAAGAGTAAGTTCCATCACGCTCTGCAATTTCGGCAGATGCCTCCAATGCGGCGTGATAGATGGTTTCGAAGATTTGCTTATTCAGGTGGCGAGAACGTTCTGAGTCGAAAGGCATGCGCATCTTGATGAAAGCATCAGCAAGACCTTGAACACCAATACCAATTGGGCGATGTCTCATGTTGGATCGACGAGCTTCTTCAACTGGATAATAGTTGATATCAATGATGCGGTTCAGATTTCGGGTGACAACCTTCGTGACCTTGTGACAATAAAGTTAGAACTAACGGCAGTAGCTGATTGAGTAAAATAGCGAACTCACTTTGTGAAGGGTTTTGAAGTCGTATGTATCCTTGTCAAGGACGAAATTGGGGAGAGAGATACTGGCCAAGTTGCAAACAGCGACTTCATCTGGCGAAGAGTATTCAACAATTTCGGTACACAAGTTGCTACATTTGATAGTACCTAAATTTTGCTGATTGGATTTTCTATTGCAAGCATCTTTATACAGGATGTAAGGTGTGCCAGTTTCAACTTGAGCTTCGAGGATGGAGAACCAAAGCTTTTGAGCTTTCACGACTTTGCGGGCTCTGCCTTCTCTTTCGTATTTGACATACAATTCCTATGACGATAACCAACATAAGTAAACATTCACAGAGATAAAATCAAACGTGGGTAAGTCTTACATTGAACTTTTCTCCCCAGCAGTCATGGAGACCCGGAGCCTCGGCAGGGCAGAAGAGAGACCAGTCACCGTCACTCTCAACTCGCTCCATGAACAAATCCGGAATCCACATAGCGTAGAATAAGTCTCGAGCACGAGATTCTTCCTTCCCAGTATTCTTTTTCAAATCCAAAAACTCGACCACATCGGCATGCCAAGGCTCCAAGTACATTGCAAATGCACCCGGACGTTTGTTGCCACCTTGGTCAACATAGCGGGCAGTGTTATTGAAAACTCGTAACATCGGAATGATGCCATTCGAGTAGCCGTTTGTACCGGCAATATAGGATCCAGAGGCGCGAATACAATGGATGTTCAAACCAATACCACCCGCGGATTTGGAAATCATGGCACAAGTTTTAAGAGTATCGTAAATGCCTTCGATCGAGTCGTCTTTCATTGTGATCAAGAAGCAAGAAGAAAGTTGAGGATGAGGGGTGCCGGCATTGAAAAGAGTCGGGGAAGCGTGGGTGAAGAATTTCTGCGACATGAGATTGTATGTTTCAATGGCGGTGTCAATGTTACTTCCGTGAATACCGACAGCTACACGCATCAACATATGTTGCGGTCGTTCAGCAACTTTGCCATCAATACGAAGCAAGTAAGATCGTTCCAAAGTTTTGAATCCGAAAAAGTTGTAGTTGTAATCTCTGTCGTAGATGATGGCAGAGTTCAGTTTTTCAGAATTAGCTTGGACAATTTCATAAGTCTCTTTGGAAATCATTGGGGCAGGGTTTCCGGTCTTTGGGTTGACATAGTTGTATAAGTCATCAACGACAGTAGAAAACACTTTTTTCGTTTCTTTGTGTAAATTTGAAACAGCAATTCTGGCGGCGAGCAATGCGTAATCAGGGTGTTTGGTTGTGAGGTAAGCTGCAGTTTCTGCGGCAAGATTGTCCAATTCAATAGTGGTGACACCTTGATAGACGCCTTGAATAACCTGATGAAATTTGAAGAAGAATCAGTGATCGATCCGACAACTAATTACTGTCGTGGCATGAACAAACCTTTTGAGCAACTTCGGCTGGATCAACATGGGTTTGATTCAACCCATAACATAACTTGGATATTCTAGCTGTGATCTTGTCAAAAGCGACTCTTTCACGTCGACCGTCTACAAAGTTTTGTTTTTACCCATGTTCACACGATGGGTAAATTCAGCAAAAACACGTCCATTAACGAGGTTAAAAAAATAGAGGAATATCATTTGTTAGCATGTTGTACGCATTTATATATACTCTCTGTGGGTAGATGCCTTTTCAGATTGATGAGAAACAAAGGATCCGACAGGAATGAGCAGATCCAACGATAAATGCTAACACTAAGAGCGTGGAAAGTTGGAAATGGACTTTGAATGGCGTACTCATCCAACTTTCGAGCGCCAACAGACACTGCTTCAATAAGAAAGAATCCTGTGGAGACATACCTCTTTTCACGACAAACATTTTACAGAAGTAGATAACTTTGAGGCAAAGATATCAAGGGGATGGGCGGGATGTACAGACTACGAGAAGACTGCGGACACAGAAGTTCAGCTTGCAGGAGGGCAAGAGAGAGGGAGATGCGGGAGGGAAGGAGAGCGATGGGAGGTGAGAAGAGAGGGAGGGAGCGAGGGAGGAGAGAGGGAGGAGGAAGAATCGATGAGAAAAGGAGTTGGCGCCGTTCACTCGTTCACCGTCCTTCACGGAGACGTCATGGAAATCCTGTGTATTATTAATGTTGCCTATGTGCCATTCCCATTGCGGATGTGGTGGGAATGCATTGTCCACTCTATATTATGCCCTGCAACCTATTGCTATGTATATCCTTCCATGTATGCCATTCTGGTATCATGAAGAGCGTCCAATGAGGGGACCTCTACAAAGTGGACGGTGGAAGAATTTTTCGCGTTTTCTTTGTTTTGTTGTCGCGCTTAATCTCCCTGTGAACACCGACTGCCATCCCATCAATCCCATAATTCCCATTCCCCGCGTCGAACTTGTGAGAACTGAGAAGAGCTCACAAATTGGCAAAAGACTGGCAGAGCGAAATAAGAATACGATTCATTCTGAGATCATCCTAACTAGATCTGATCGCAATTCTAAAGCGAGGGTTGCTACTGCTAGGGGTTGCTTGAATGCGAACATTGTCACAGGGTTGTCCGAAGACATTATATGTCGGTGAAACAACGAGTAAAACCCGTCTACATTATCTACATATATATTTATACATTAACAGAGCGGGACGACCAATATAATCCCTCATCGTCTCAAGTCTCGTTTCGTGACGAACGCCAAAATCCATTTCAAATTCGTTAATGTGTATTTACATGCTTTCGTCCACGTCTCATCCTGATTAAACTGCAATCGGATAGATGCATCGCCAATTTTATCTTTTGATATCCTGTTCACACAAAATGGCAGAGAAGTGTCAAATAAGTCAAATACGAAATAGTTGAGAGAGTCGCTAACGTTGACACAAACCTGTATGGTAATCTAAAATTCTCATCTTGCAATTCGCAGTAATCACCCAACTGTTGCAAACAATTCAAAAATGCCACCATGGCGTGATCAAACCGCCGATTCCAAAAAATACGACCTAGATGAAGGTCGCCTGATCCGAATCTTACATAGCAAAGTCAGTAACAACACTATCAGTAGACCATAAAAACTGCCATCGCACTTACAATTCATAACTGTTCTTGTCTCCGTCAATTTTTTCTATTCGGGAGAACGAACCAAGCGGCGATAGCTTGTATCTGATAATATCATCACGACGTTAGGATTTTTGGGGACCCCACTCACAAACACAAGCAAAGAACCCATACATTTTGAAAGCGAAGTTTAACTTTTTCGCCAAGGTATCCAACAACAGACAGGCTTGACCCCAAGCAGCGTTAATCTCGGTCCAGTCCACCTACATCAGGAACGCGGATATATTAGTCAAATAATTTACGTTGCATTTGTGAAAGAATCATACGAACCGGTTTATCAGGTACTCTACCCAACCTCCAGCCATTGATCGTTCCAAACACTCCTTCGTGCCAAATCCTGAATGCGTCATTGTACACATTGGTTTTCTTGAGCTTTTCGAGGTGCGCTGAATGGAAATGATATTTGTTGTTGAGACTGTCTCGATTTTGTTGAAAAGTGTGTAAGCGGGACTGAAATGTATTGAAAGACTGCCAGTATCTGTTCATTCGGTAGGAATTGGTAAATTTACTCCATTGCATTGGGCCAGAAAGTAATAAACAGAAAATCATAATTCGATTGTACATACTCAGCTTCCATCTGATCCAGCTCTTTAGACTCATTTTCCAATTCTTCGATTTCTTTACGGAGTGCTTCCCTCTCTTGATCCAGATCTTTCAATGATTCCATTGCCTTCATCTCTCGCTCGTCAAGCTGACAGTGAACCGAGTGATGTTGTTAATCATCTTCATCACTATAAGAATAAATCAAATAATATACACACCTCGCTCATTTCTTTTTCAATCTTTTCTTGCTCTTCCTTTGTGAATGTTGTAAGATTCCATTCTCGCAAAAACAACTCGTAACTATCTTTTTCTTTCTTCAACTCTAGAATCTGTTTATCCAGGTACTCAACTAAAGATTCAGCACAATCCTGACACAACGGATGATCAATCGCAACAGTATTGTTGACAACGGAGACCGCATTGGTATCAGAAGACAAAGCGGTAAGTTTCTCGAACAACTTGGTGATGCCGTGGTACCGAATGGATAATGTTTCGGGTGTTGCTTTCGACGGCGTGGAAGCAGGGTAAATAGAATTAGACGGCCGGGATGACTTAACATTGGTTTGTCTAGTTGTTCCAGGAGATGTGAAAGTTGATGTCGTCGAATTTTGACTTGCCTGCACGTTCATACTGGATGATTGTTGAGGGAGCATCACCGAGTCAGAAAGCATGACAAAACTCTGGTCGGGTTGGACATTGCCAGGTAAAAATGGACCATTCTGAGATTGTCGGGTGTTTAAGGTATTGATGAAGGGCGTAGATGGTGTTAATAGAGGGGCTTTCAGCGAAGCACTACTTGATGGCAGTGGTCGTGGAGGATGAGTGCTAGAGGAAACAGCATTCAGATAATCAGGTTGAACTTGAATCAGCTGTCGACAACGTTTGCATGGGAGTGAAGACATGAGTCAGAGTATTAAGATAAAATGTTTGATGTCGATTATGGTGGATTGAAAGTGGACTACCGGTTGACAGCCTGTGGCTGAATACCAAAATTAGTGTACTCATTTCCCTATGGATCTCGCGAAGTAATTCAGGGCGAACGCTCTTATTTATCATCAGCAAATCCCTGCTGTAGACAACATATTAAAATTTTACAGATTACACATGGTAGCTCTTGGTACTTCGTAGCCATCCTGGGACATACAAACAGCACGTACAAATAGAATTCCTTGGCACAATTTAATTAAAATCTAAATGTTAGATGTTCTTTTGAAGTTTTCTACAGTCACCACTGAAGCATTGTCATTTGTAATAGAAAATGATATTTAAACGTCTTCGGGACTGAGCTTTGCGTCTGCTGGCGCCAACATGAAACCAGAGCTCAGAGCTCATTCGTCCCAGCTCGGACAGGACAACATGGAAAACGGACCAGCGATATTTTTCCGACAAACAAATAAATGCAATTTAGTCGAACAGAAGTCCTGATTTGACGTTGAAGAGGAATCCATTCTCCACCGCTACCGGAAATTAATTGTCGATTGCCTGATTCACCGGCTCGCCAAATACAGATAACGGAGCCCGCGCAAAGCAAAGATCGTTACACGATTAAACATTAGTACTTTTATCGACGAGGATTCAGCAGACAGTTTCCAAAGAAACTGGTGGAAGTTTCAAACGATGAAGTGATTGCCAGCCGTACGAGTAGTTGAAGTGTACAACGATCCATGTTAGTCTTCGCAGTTCAGCCAAAATAGTCTGTATCAACTTAGTAAAAGTTTTTAGGCGTGGAGGAATCTGATTCAGCCGAGTGCAGTATCGACTAGCTTCTTCTGGATTAGGAGTACAAGTAGGACAAATTGTATTCTTGTCCACACAACTAGAGTGAAGATCCCATCCAAGCCAACTGACCGTATGGCCCTGATTGCTGACCAGGGTTCTTGAATGCATCCAGGCGGTGAGGATAGATCTAGTTTTTATTCGTCTCAGTTGTTAAACGTATCCGTCCTGAAGCAAGCACTTTGGTCAGTTAAGAGTCAGTGGTCTCATGTATTCATGTCAGTGGGGTATTAGTCTTGTTATCATCGAAAATGTGGTCGCACCTGAATTATCCAACTTCCGGTTTCAGTATTCTGCAGACTACCAAATTTTATCGTCAATTCAGTTTTGATTGATAATGAGTAACTTTAAGTGATTACTTATGACTCCTGTTGTTGATTGCAATGAACCTAATTGATATAAGCGAGAATCAGATGAGTTGACGATGAAAGTAGATGTTTCCTCCCATTTGTTCCCTTGTAAGAAGACGAGAACAGGATATCATTTGGCTTTACATCCATTTCCACGCAGCCGCACAGTGTGTGCGAAGATTCGACATTCTAATCGACGACATTGTGGTATGACTGAACTAGAATCCGACAATGAGATTTGACTGTGATTCATGTCCACGCACGTGCAGCTGGCTACCTCCATAAGCACTGTAATCAGTTGAACGATGAGATTCTCAACCCCGCTTGGGTGAATACTTTGAGTCAGTAACTCACTAACACTAGCGGTCTTTCAGTGGATCCCAATATTTTAATGGAATAAGATATAGAATTATACGCATTATGGCGTGAGTAAGTCGATTTCTCGCGATCATCTTGATGTGGTAGGATGTGGTATGTGCTCAGAGCAGGCCAAGCAGAATCTATCTCCCGCTTGCCTTCCTTCCCTCCTTCCTCACTCTCTCCCCTCCTCTCCTCTCCCTCACTTTCAAACTTCCTTATTCCTATCTTTATCCTTGCCTTGGATTACACTCATCTCCACTATATCCTCTCTCATTATTGACTCGATTCCGCATCCTTCAACCACTCGGCATCATCTGTCTCGTCTGAAGATCCAACAATCGATCAAGATCTGCAATTCATCTCTGCGTCCTTCGACTTTAGACATTCTTCTATCAGACTATCCTATTGTCATCCTCCTTAGTTCTACTCATAACCTGACAGAAAATGAACAAGCGAGCACTACAAAGTATGTATTCTGATATGCTTTCACCGCGTGAATGTCGCGGGAGACGCAATTATGCCGAGTGTAAATACTATAAAATACATAGAATCTTACCGTTGTGTAGATGGGGACTAAGACCTTAAATTCGTAATCCATTGTCCTTTCCTATCCATTAACGTTACTTCACTTCGGGTTTGATCCATCAGAATTACAGCGACCTTCTTCGGCTAAACGACCACGAACCGATCCCAGGCGACCAACAGAGCGTAAGTTGCTTATATTGTTTTGCCATATGATAATCTGTTGCTAAATTCTTTTATTCTATATTGCCGCTCTAGTTGAGATTATGTGTGTGGACTATCATAAATTACGAAGGCACATCAAACTCTTGAGATTTCAGCTGGAGTTGGAACGAGAACAAACTAGGTTGTACAAAGACCGTTGGAATACACTCAGGGTAAGAGAAAGCGTCTCCAAGTGTCTTGAATTATCAAGTATCTGTACTAAGTATTTCCTTGCACAGTATCCTCGTAAAGAGATTATTCAAACCCCCCATCCGCTGTTAGCAGAATCAAATCATGTAATGCGATCCCAAGAGGAGTTCAAACAGTTCGTTTCTGCTGTCATTATGCAGTACGGCATTGATCTCTCATTTGGAAAATGCTCAAAAAAAACATCTTGCGCTGCGGTATGTATTATCTTAATTGTACTTTGGCACTGTGACTGTCTCATACATATGTCTGATTGCTTTCTTAACCTAGTCATCAATGAGTGCGGGAATTCATTCGACTGTTTCTGGTTGTCAAAAGACCCAATCAGCTGATTTACGCAAGAAAGAAGTCGCAAGATCGCAGATTGCAAGCTCCAAAGGAAAGTTAAAGTTGACCTCATCGGACGAGGTAAATGAGCATGCAGAGAAGATAGTTTCCAATGACGCTGCAAATGCGAGAGCACGCAACCTGCCATGGAAACAAGTAAAGGAACAGTCCATTAAAGTCGCGAAAGGGTTGCAACATCATTTGGAAACAGAGGCAACAATCTCATCATTGTCAGTGGTAAATAATTTCCATTCGGTTTCATTCAAGTATTTGCCTGATCTTACGGTCAAACGTCTCCGTGTATAGGCACAGAACAGAATTGCAAAACGCCCCGCCTTTTCCAATTTTCAAGCAGCAGACAGGTCCAACAAAAGATTACGCGGGGAAGGCCCCTCTCAGCGCCCATCGGTAAGCCCAAGCGATTACACTACTTAACTAATTAAGTCGGTCTAAAATTTTTATTCAACGATTCTAGCGTCGGACTGGTGACAAAACGTATATTCGAGGCGTACTAGCTGGTGACGACGCAAAGAATATTTCTGGCCGTAGTCAAAATGATGGTTTTGCATCAAGATCTCAAGGGTAAGCTTCATCGAGATTTCCTCTTCAAACCTGTTTACGAACACATGCCAATGTCGTTACTAATTGACCTTGCTTAGTGAACTCCAATCGTTTTCTTCTTCTGCTTCAACCACTTCATCCAATCGATCTCGTAGCAAGAATCCATATTACTCCGCGTATTCAAATCGGTCTTCTCGCCGAAGCGGAACCACCTCTTCTTCAGCCGATTATAGCGGTCGCCAATCTCGTAAAAGCACTACGTACACGTATTCCAATTCAGCGACTCCATCACCTTGTCGGTCCACCGACTCTTTTTCGTCCCGGGATGATTACACCGATCATAATAACGGCTATCCTGAACAACAATCAAACAATAAGTCGAGAAAAAGCGTCTTTGAAAGACTAGGTTGGGAAAGAGGTGACCCAAGGGCTTCGGCAGAACAACGTCGGGCCTGGGAAGTTGAAGACGAGTTGCAATGGTATTTGGATAACTGGGATTACGTCATGAAAAGAATGCCGCAGCCGACAACCCAGCCAGCTGCTAAAAACTGTGATGATATGGAAATAGATGATCACTACAACGGCAGGAAATCAGTTTTCGGGAGTGATGGCAAAAGCCTTTTCAAAATTTAAAGTGTGTTAATTCGTGCATGGGTGGTAAGCATACAATAATTAAACCTTCATGGTCATTGTATTTGTTGATTCACAACCTCTTTTATCTAGTCGCCGCTTTGAATTTAAATGATTCAAGCAAACATTTTTATTTATATCGACTCTTTTTCCATTGCATTCGCCCGATGTAGTGGTGATCTCTCCTTTTTTTCTGAACAATGCGTCATCAATAGTTCTACGACCTAAAACAAAAGCAAGAAAAAAAAAACAAGAAAAAACTTAAAAAACAAGAAAAAACTTAAAAAACAAGAAAAAAAATCAGAAAACAATCGAAGAAAACATTACAAACAAATCAAAACGAACTGAAAAAATCATGACCGAGAATATCTATAGAGTCAAATTTTTGGCGAAATGTTTCTTTCCAAAGAACTTAAATAATCCGGAGTATGGCGTAGAAAATTAGAACTACGTGATGGAACCTAGTGGGAAACTTACGACAATACTTTATGTTTGTCTGCTTTTATATCTTTAATTATTTTTCTACCTGGAGCAAATTTTCACCTTTGTGCAGCAAGGTGTATAATTAAGGAGAATTTTCAAAGGAATCATTCGATTTTGAAGTGAAGGTGGAATGCTTACAGTTTAATTAATTGATTATACCATGAGAATTGATTGGTCGCATACAACCGGCCAAGAGTTTAAAGAGGGAAATGAGAGTGTACTGTTTAATTATTAGAATTTCATTCGTGGCGGGTTTTTTTGGTGTATTTCATATTTTTTGGTTTTCAGTTAGTAATGTGATGTATATATATTCCTGCGTATTAAACGCACGCAGATGACAAACGAGACGGTTTTATGAACTATTTCGTTTGGAGATGTTATTTATTATTGTTGTTGATGTTATATCCCTGCGTATTAGACGCACGCGATGACAATTACTGTGAGTATATGTAATAGCGAGAATAAACATCTTGCTCTAGTGTCTGTGTATCCTAAACTTTCTGGTCTTTCTCTTATTTCAGAATATTACTTTAGTGAGTATAGTCTGTGATGAACCACTGTGTATTGAGAATGAGAATCGGCTCACCTCACTTGGTCGATCGATGGCCAATTAACACATTTAATGATACAACTAACTAAAAAAGACTCATTCTCGGAACTTTTCTCACACTCTAAGAAGGCACACACCATATTTCGAGAAGAGCAGGCTGCTGAAGACAGCACCGGTCCCGCAATCCTCAGTATAAGCTACACGGTATACAAAAGAGTTGCGTCGTGTAAAATGAGGGTGAAAATTAGACACGGAAAAGGAAGTTGGCGACGGGCGGCCGGGAAGGAGGAAAGACAATTGATTGGCTGTGGCTTTAATTAGCCAGCCAACGAGCGCCCGCGGAATGGCCTGGACACGTGACTGCCAGTTTAGCTCAGCAGCAATGCCGACGCAACTGCAACTGGCAAAATCAACCATCGCAACAGCATATTCTGGCATCGTCATTCATTCCTATCGCAAATTATATCGACAATTCATCTGATAGCGTCCGTCCGAATGGATATCCCTTCCTCAAGTGCGGAATCCCTTCCCTCTCCCCCTCAAACAGAAACCATTGCGAAGTCTGCTCCCCTTACTGACGATTCAGCACCATTGACCGCTATTGCCGTACCTTCCACCAGCAATGATACCCCTCATATAATATTATCTCAACCGATAGATACTCCTTCCTCGACGTCTGTCGCCAGTGAAACTACCCTGTCTTCTTCCCCGTCACGCCGCATGACTATAACGACAGACGACATGGAACCCGAGGATACGAGGAGCGAAACGACGTCTGGTCGTTCAAGACAAACATCCATGACTATAGAACCAATGGAAATCGTCTTGGATACAAAGAAATTGTTCTCAGAAACTCAAAAGATCGCATATGGTGGACTGTGTCATGTATTGATTCAAGAGGGGTACAAAAATTTCGATGCAGAGAATTGCAAGAGTATCGTCGTTGCACAGCAAAGTTATGGTAATTGGGCTCATAAGATGACTCAAAGATTGTATAGGCATTTGGATATTACAGAAGGAGGTTTGTATTTGGGTACTGATTCTCTATTACTGAGCCATTTGATTGACACAGCCTCTTCCGAACAGAACGTAAAATGATTGAGCAGCTAGTTACTCATGGAGTACTCGCAACAGACTTAGCCACAAGTCTGATACCTGAAACAGTTCTGGAGGAAATAAAAGCAGAAGAAGAAAGGAAGCAGCGAGAAGAGGCGGAACGACTGGCAAAAGAAGAAAAGATGTTAGAGGATGATGCATCAATAGTCAGCAATGCATCAATAGTCAGCAATGCATCGACAGTCTCCAATGACAGTGCAGACGGTAAGACCATCAATATGGTCCCTAGCTCAAATGAATCTGCAGCGAAGGACTCGCAAAAAAAAGACGAAAGTGAGGATCATATGACGACTAAAAGTACAACAAGTGAATTGCCTGAGGTTACTCCCAAAGACGATCGTGTTCCAGAATCTCCCAATTTACCGCCGTCGCCGAGCTCGTTTGATAATGACAAGTCAGTGAAGCACCCCTTTTCTCAGCCATCACCGCCTCCCGAAAGCATAGAAACGAAACCAAGTCCAGAGACTTCATCAGATGATCCGCCGAAGCCCCTCCTATCTCCTGACATTGATCCTCCTTCATTATCTGATGTGGTTGCTCATGTAACATCCAATACTGATGTTATTCTTCATGATCCACTTCCGGCCGAAAACGCTGTTGATTACGACGATATTCCTGAGCAACCGGAAGAGTTAACCCCACCAGAACCTGAAAATGCGCCTCCTCTTGTCACCTTAACGAAATCTGATATTCGACATACTGTCCTTTCTGATTTGTTTCTTCTCGCTATTTGTGATTACAATTATGACGCTCGATCAAGAGCTCTCGTACTTCAAGTAGCCAAAAACCTTTATGTCACCATCGAAGAAGTGGCTGCCGTTGAAAATGCGTTTGCCCAACAACTTCAATTTATTGACGGTGTGAGTGATACGAACCAAAGTCATGACGTCGATATGCGAGCCCGAGAAAAAGGTCAAAGAAAGAAACGGTATTTGGCATTGGGTCTAGCTACGTTAGGCGGAGGATTAATTTTGGGATTATCCGCTGGTCTTGCGGCGCCGCTGATCGGAGCTGGGTTAGGAGCGGCTTTCAGTGGAATTGGAGTAACAGGAACTACTGCATTTTTATCGCATGCTGGCGGGATAGCTTTAATCACTGGAACTGGTGTTTTTACTGGATCAAGTGAGTATATTGGACCTTAAATTTCTCATATGTTGGCTGAGTGTATTAACACCTCCGTCCCAGGTCTTGCCGCAAAAAAGATGGCGAAGCGTACAAAGGGAATTTCAGACTTCACTTTTCTTCCGGTGCACGAAGCTAAACGAACAAACGTGATTATAACAATTGGCGGATGGCTGGCGAAAACGGACGAAGAGGATGCGGACATTAAATTGCCTTTTTCCGTTCTGGATGAAAGTATGGGTGACCATTATTCTGTTTTGTGGGAACCGAAAATGTTGAGAGAATTAGGAAATGCGTTGAAACTATTCGCTGGAGAGGTCGGTCAACAATCATTGTTTGTTACTAGGTTTTGTCTGTCGGACATAGTCCACTCACAGCCATTATCCCATTCTAGGTTATCAGCACGTCAATTCAACAAGCATTGATGTTCACCATGTTACACGGTTTGCTTTCTGCCCTCGCTTGGCCGTTGGCATTGCTGAAAATCGGCTACCTAATTGAGAATCCATGGCATACTGCCATTAGTAGGTCAAATAAAGCAGGATTGGTAAGACTAACTTTTAATATTTTCCACAAAATGCCCTGTTCAATTTCTGAATGATTTGAATTTAGCTTTTGGCCGATCTCCTTCTCAAGCATGTTCAAGACGCTCGCCCAGTGACACTTATCGGTTACTCCCTTGGCGCTCGAGTAATTTTCCACGCACTCCTCGAATTAGCACGTAATCACGGTTACGGGCTTGTGGAATCGGTTTACCTTTTCGGCTGCCCTGTTACCGCCACAGAGGAAGAATGGGCTCTGTGTCGTTCCGTAGTCTCGCATCGCCTAGTAAATGGTTATGTCCGTAACGATTGGATCTTGGGTTTTTTGTTTCGTGCAACAACTGGTGGAATATTTTCAGTCGCAGGATTGGGTGGTGTCAATGCTAAAGGAGTTGAAGACATTGATTTGACGGATATCGTGAACGGGCACTTAAGTTATCGTGTTAGTATGCCGCGAATTTTAAAAAGAGTTGGGTTGAGTGTTCACGCCGAAGATTTTGAATTTTTGAAGAAGAAGGATGAAATTGTTGCAGAGAAGCAAGCCGAAATTGAACGAATTGAAGAAGAGGAACGAAAGTTAAAGAAAGAAGCTAAACGGGAAGCGAGAAAAGAAAAAATCATAGCCATGAAGGATAAAATTATGCATTCAAACAGTGGCAAAACAAGCGATAAACTGAGGAGATTGGATTCAGAAATGGACGATGCCTTTGATGAGGATTTAGAAGAGGATTTCCCATTCGAAATTAAGGAAATCAAGTCGACTTTACCGACATTGGTTATTGATTCAGCAAACCTCTTTTCAAATTCATCGCCTCCGCCTTCGCCACCAGTTTCAACTATGCCACGAAATCGATCGCAGTCTGTTCCGATATTGGATGCTTCACCTTCATCTTCCAACAATAATAATGACATCTCGCCGAATGTTTCCTCGTCATTGCCACACTCTCAATCACTCCCAGCTATATCATTGGCAATCCCATCTAGTCCTTCCTCCACCGCTATTACTGCACAACGCAGGTCATCTTTATCACCTGCCTCATCGCTCGAAGACATGTCATTACCACGTCGATCCTCACAGTCCTCAATTGCTTCAGCGCCGCCAGCAAGATCTGTTACTCCGACACTACCTTCACCCTCTCATTCAAATGCCTCGTCCCCGTCTTCTCTAAACTTTCCGAAAACATTAACAGCACCGTCAAGGTCGATTCAAAAATCGGGAATCTCAAATTCGTCATCCAAAAGTCCCGCTAGGAGTTCATTTTCTAATGCATCATAGATATAATAAAACGGGGTTCGGATTCTCGAAATCTTGTTTGACCAGTAACAACAGTTATGGTTGTGAGAAAAGGAAGCTACGTCATCACGCATATGCTGTGATTCTCAGTGATTGAAATGTTACATATATCTTTTTATTATGTAATATCGCTGCTGTATATTTACATACCACAAAATGGTTTACCAAATAAAATAACAAGCCCTGTCTGATGATTTTTAATCATACATCTATCTATCTATCCATAGAAGTCAATACTTAAAATCGGACTCAATGTCTTATTTCACTGCCTCGATTGCACTTTTTCTCGAATTCACCGCTGTTACTGACCATCGATGAATTTTCTGAGCATATCAAAACACACTTCCGGTTGATCACTGGGAGCCAGATGCCCAGCATTCAAAAGTTCAACCCGTGTCAAATGATACTTTGAAGAAGATGAACTTGTGGAAGTAATGTATCCTACAGTATTGTTGTTGAGATGGTATATCTGATATTACGATTTTGGAAATACAAGGTTGAATGTATCAGTGAAAAGATAGAGAGTGATATGAATATAGAGGTGCAGGAAATGGGTGTTAGCAATATTTGAAAACTCATCTTTGAATTAAAGTTGAATGCAAACTAGCTGAAACGTAAATTTGGTATAAGTGTTACTAACCGTTCTGTTCGCTGAATTATATTGCTTCCGGCCTTCCCATTTCAGATTGGAAATCCATTCTGTGCTACCAACAGTTCCATCTTTGAAGTCAAATTGAGCTTGATACAGCAACACTTTGTACCCTAGATTCAGAATCCGAGGAAACAAGAATGCAGCCGATTTCATCACTTCTTCCTGTGAGTAAGAGAAGCATTAGCTTAAACGTGCCATTTGAGATAGATACAGATGTCGAACAATACGGACTTGCATAGACTGCCTCACCCACGGACATCGCACACAATAATCCCATTCATCTATACCGCTATCCGCTTTCGAATCAACATTCAAGGCTCCTTTTACCGTCTTCAATTTCGCAAACTTTTCGATCAAGTCCCATGAATTTTGATTACTTAATTTGCGAATATCGTATACATTAATTCCGCCAGACACAACATCAAAGTAACGAAACAGTTCCTCCCGCGTTTGAGATGCCTTGATATATTGACCAGACTTGACTTGATGTATTGCGAGAGAAGCAAGACGGGAGATTTGGCGAGACTGTTCATACGTTGTTAACCCTTAAGCGAAGCCGGCAAGAAAACATTGGTATAAATGATTTTGATGTTTGTTATTTAAAAAAAATGTTCAAACGAGTCTCACCGAAATTTAAGGCCAGATCTGCATGATACTTGATTTGCGTTATTGGATCGGTTAAGCCATCACCTATTGTGACAAAAGAGTAGTATAAGGTGGTTGAGAAATGTATACATCACATTTTTACGTTGACATTTCAATCATAGCAAATCGTACCAATTCCCATACCAGCCAACGGTATCAATTCATTAAGCTGAGAGCGAGACCGCCAAAAATCATTGTACTCGATTATGGCAGAAGAAAACCACGGAACTTCATAAATCGGCAATAGAGGGAAAGTATTGCGATCAGTATCATATCTAACTTGGGAGGAACTTCACTTGGCAGCTTACCGTATTTCCCAGCATAGGATTCACCCGTCACGTACAATTCTGAAGTTTTGAGTTCGGGGAAAACGGAATAAAATTGCTTCAAAAAGACTAATAGGTCGATAGCCACTGCCTTTTCGTTTGCAGGGATTCCACGCATGTACTTTTGACCTGTCTTGTCGCCGGTTTTGGCAGAAGACATATTGAAAGGGCTAACATAGGAAAAGCCCGTCCCCACTGGCTGGTCGATGAATAAAAGATGATATCGTCGATTCCATGATATCGGCCTCCGTTCTAGCGTAAGGTTTGAGAGAATTTGGTAGGGGTCGAGCTCTGAGAAAAGACCAATAAGAGAGGAACTGCCAGGACCCCCTAAGCCAAGCAAATTGCTGCAATCAGTACAAACTAACACCACATTCATTTATTTCGCGCAAAGATCCGCCAGCTGATGTGTCCGTCTGATCAAACGAGGACAATATCCTTAACGAGAAGTGGCAACCTTACCTTGAAGCCAAATAATCAGCGGTTGACTGCCGGTTGTGGATTCCTCTTTAGGCGGAAAATACCAGAAGAACCTGTATTGACGATTGTTGCAATATATTGTTAGCTATCATGTCGTACTTCTTTTCCCTCATCGAATATGGAGGTTAAACTAAACGCTAGAGACTCATGCAAATCAGGGTATCATGAAGCGTCAGAAGCAGCATCTTAGCCGGTAATACTCACATTTCAGCTTTTGCCTTCTCACCCCTCTCAGTCATCCATTCTCTCACCTTTAAATGTCCGCTATAGCCCCTTTCCTTCGTCGAATCTGTTTCGCGGCCCGGCAGCTGCCCTACTGCAAAGTCCTCGCGTTGATAGCAACTATCACCACAGCCATCGAACCGAAGGGTTTCAGTCTGCACAAGTTCTTTGAAGTTAAAGAGAGGGTATTCTTCATTATTAAATTTGATGTATGACTCCGTTTGATCGCAATATATGTCTAGAAGGTATATCGAGGAAATGAAGACAACAATGATCAAGAAGAGGCCAGAAAGAAGATGGGGAGAAGACCGCTGGCCTTTAGGTTTAATTCTAAACATCACAATCGGCAAGATAAATAAAACGAGTGCCGCCGACGACTTTTGCCCAAAATGATTTTTGAGTAAACCTTCGGAGTTAAGCTTGAGTGGTCGCACGCCGTGTGGGATTTTAAACGCCCAAAAAGGATCTGCATGGCTGTAGGCATAATGAGGAAGGCATAATTTAATTAAATCCATCATAAACGTCTTACATTGACATTTCAAGATGGTGAAAGGCAATCTTCTATTATCACTATATCTGAATGACAAAAGGCAGTCTGAGAGAGCGAATGAACAGCAGTTGGACAGAGTGGTAAGTTATTAGTTCAGGAGGTTTGTAGCGAGATCAGCCGAAAATCAGGACTTTTATTCAACTAAAAAAGCAACAATAAATATGACTTGGCTGAACATATGAGTAGAGATCGTTCCATTATTAATATTCAAGAAGATGAAAACTTCTGGGACTATTTCGATTTTGCCGAAGTCCGCGAGCCTGTTTTGATTGGGTCACGCTCTAGCGGTTTACAGTCAAATGTCCAACAACTATGATATTACTTCGCATGCATATCTCATGGCGGCGACGTCATACATAGAAAAAATTAATCCAACCAGCCGGAATCGAACCAGCGACATGATGATTACTTAGATCAGACTACAGTCATCCGCTCTTCCAACTGAGCTATGGTTGGTTGTTAATGTGTAGCTTTTAGTTGTGATTCTGTCGCGCTTTTTAAGTATATTAAATAACTAATCGGATGAAAAGAATTGAGGATAGATGATATAAATTCACCGCAGTAACTCTTGTTAAAAGAAATCAGCTTATAATGTTCAACGTTATTAGCCCAAAAGGCACCCATGGACAGAGCGCCACGATATATGTTGAGAATATTTAGAAAGGTTACTAAATTTTGGCTAGACGGAACATATCTAGAATCTCTATGAATCACTCCCTTTTGTAAAAATCGCAAGTAGTTGTGGGTCAGCAAATGGAAGTTTGGAAAGTGCGTCCCTTCACTAAATCAAAACAGCTTGAACACAGTCAACCACTCCCGGCAACGAATTTTACCGATATTGCAAGAAATAACAAAAGAATATTGGCATTAGCAATCCAACCAGCCGGAATCGAACCAGCGACATGATGATTACTTTAGATCAAACTACAGTCATCCGCTCTTCCAACTGAGCTATGGTTGGTCGTTAATGTATACTGTTCACTTATGGTTATGTTGTGCTACAGCCGTATAATAAAAGGACAAATAAGGAAGTAGAAAACAAAGACTAATTTTTGAATGATAACATAGTTGAAGGAAAATAGTTTATATCTGATTTCAATATCAGTTATACACAGATGTTGACAAATGCTTAAATATCGGTCTCCAACATGAATCAATACACACGGACAGAGCACTTTATATATTAAATATTCTTCATTGTCTCGAACTCGTGCAAAAAGGAGCATCCCTCATAAATTTCATTGGAAAGCCATCATCTTGGAACATATCATCCAGTAGGAATTCATCTTGCAGTCAGTCAGGAAACGCGCGTTCCGTCGTTAAATTAAAACAACTCGAACACAGTCAATTTACTCCAACGATTTTTACCTACTTTGCGAGAAATAACAAAAGAATATTGCCGTTAATAATCCAACCAGCCGGAATCGAACCAGCGACATGATGATTACTTTAGATCAGACTACAGTCATCCGCTCTTCCAACTGAGCTATGGTTGGTACATAAAAACGGAGTTTAGTTTCCGTTTATGTGCGTGAACACAATTAGGCCCACAATGGTTATGGACCGCCACCAGTGCTTGATCAATAAAGTTATTTGAAGGCACGTAATTGTGTAATTCAATGGGAAGAGTGAAGTAGAATTTTAGGGGGAATTTGAATGAGGGTATGTTGCGCGGGGACAAGAGTTTTATATCAGCCGACATCGGCTTATACACGTAATAATCTTATTAGATGCCCCACACATTTCAAATAATGATAGAACTATTTTCCATTCTACTTTTCTTCTCAATTAACATCAGTGGATTCGAATTTGGGAAATACAACCTCTTTATTGAATTATATACCTGAGACTCTTCATTGAATTATATGATTTAATGTTTAACTTCAAAAGCTGGAATCCCTGTCACAGCTCGGCCTAAAATTAATGCATGGATGTCGTGAGTTCCTTCATAGGTGTTGACGGCTTCCAAATTCATGACATGTCGAATGATATGATATTCATCTGAAATTCCGTTGCCTGCAAAATGGAAGCGACATTAGCCAAACAGAAAGGGAAAGAGCCATGCTAAAGAGCGGAAAAAGAGAAAAGTGAACATAACGACGTACCTCCCAGCATATCTCTACATTCTCTAGCAATTTGCAATGCCTTCCCGCACGAGTTTCTCTTTATCATTGAGATCATTTCAGGGGCAACCTTGCCTTGGTCTTTAAGCCTACCAACTTGAATGCATGCTTGGAGCCCAATGCCAATCTATAAAACCACGGGAGAGTAGATAATTAACTTCAAATTCGATAGTAATACAGCATTGATGGACCTGAAAATAAGACAAACCTCAGTCAGCGCATCCGCCATCTTTTTCTGGATCAACTGAAAACTAGCTAATGGGACACCGAATTGTTTTCGTTCTAATGTGTAATCTCTAGCTGCAGACAGACAGAATTCTGCTGCGCCGAGTGCACCCCATGCAATACCATAGCGGGCATTGTTGAGACATCCGAAAGGTCCCTATGGAGTGTTCGAAAAAAGTAAATCCACCATGCATCAATTATCACTAGTCAGGAGAACGTTGACATCTGAAGCAAACTGGTACCTTTAGCCCCTCGACATTTGGCAATAAGTTATCTTTCGGCACAACCACATCATCCATCAATATCATACCCGTTATGCTAGCTCTTAAAGAAAATTTTCCTTCAATTTTGGGAGCGCTTAATCCTTGCATGCCTTTCTCTAGAATGAATCCTCTGATCTTTTTGTCCCATTTACATTTAGCCCAGATAATAAAGACATCGGCGATAGGAGAATTAGTGATCCACGTTTTAGATCCTTTTAATGAATAAGAACCATCAGGAAGTTTAGTTGCGGTGGTTTCCATACTTGACGGATCGGATCCATGATTGGGTTCTGTTAGACCGAAGCAGCCGACAAGTTCACCTTTGGCTGGAGACAGATAGTGAGATGTGCACTGTTAGTCTGTGCAAGTAATTGAATGCGACCTGAAACAATGTCAATTATACCTAATCGAGGGAGAAACTTTTCTTTTTGAGCTTCAGTTCCGTATGCATCAATCGGGTGCATCACCAGTGAGGATTGAACACTCATAGCAGATCGATACCCTGAGTCAACTCTGTAAATATGCAGAGTAGATATGTATTAGTGATAACATAAACTACGCCTAGTTCCGAGGAAAAATTCAGCAAAGCCTGACTTACCGTTCCACTTCGCGAGCTGTGAGGCCATAAGCCACTGAAGATACCCCGGCACAACCATGACCTTTAATAGTTGATCCTAGCAATCCGATTTCTCCCAATTCGTTCAAAATTTCTCGATGAAACTCTAAGTTGTTACGACCGACAGAGATTAGGATCTGCTATCACGCAAAGAAGAAAGAAGAAAAGGCGTACTTTCGTGACGGTTGGCCTCCACTATTCGGGGCATGAGTTTCGATTGGCAATAGTTATGAGCCGAGTCTCTAATATATTCAAAATAATGACAAACCCAAATATATCGAGGTAAACCGTAAGGTACGTCAAAGATAAGATTAATAATGAATGGCGAAGGTTAAATTTTGAAAATGTGTGCCATCTAAAACTCCAGAAGCCAAAGTACCTAACAATCATCTCTTCTTCAGTCAATTGAGAATTTAAGTTTAATGGGTCTGTCCAATCGAATTTGGCCATTGCTAATTCGTACATATTGATTACAAGAGTACCAAAAGTGGGTAAAGTGACAGTGAGCACCGTAGGTGATTAATTAATTGAGAAATTAAATCATGCTGGCAAGTGTCATTACCTGAACTTTTCGATGCCATCGTGCGAGAATGGGGCACTTTATAACCAAATTAGAGATGAAAATAACCAAATCAGCAAGTCAATTTAAAAGACCCTATCTATGGAATTCGGGATGACAGAATGCGAGCACCAACCGGAAAGCGCACTTTTCTGCGCAACCAAAGGGGACCGTCTGAGGGTGGGAAGGAGGAGACGCTGCATTGACATTTTGCCTATATAGATATAGTAGATATAGTAGAATAAATGATAAGAGAGATGGAATGGCAGTAATGGTGAGGAGGGAATTTGTCCAATTCTTGCTGACGGAACAGATCGGATGTCTTTGCCGGCGAGGGCGTTCCCTTCCTCCGCGTCAACGTATGGCACGTGCAGATTGAAAATGCAGTGAAAATAAAATAATTTTATTAAATGCTACACTGATATGCCATATATATATGCTTTGCCAAGAAGAATTTACTTAATTCAGAAGGTTGTCCGACTCGACCGTTGAAGGTAGTTTCCTATCAAAACCCCGTCTGGTCTCTTCCAATCTTTCTATAGCTTTGCGGATCATCTGTAATTGCCCCGAATTGGGCTTGGTTACCAACCCTTGACTGGTACTTCTCTTTAAATCATCAAGAGTATGCTGGAAATTCTTTATCAGCAGCACAATGTTGCCTAAACTAGCAGTTCCTTCTTTTGTTGTATTGACAACTGACGCGAGGATTTCACGATTTTCCAAGTAGCGGCGCTCTGTCATTGATGAAGACCCGGCGACAAGATCCCATAACACATCCAATCGAGATTCCGCTGGCATGTTCAGATTAGATAGTGATTCCATGCTATACTTTGCCACAGTGACCAGGTCTTCATTCGTCTCAAAGAGCATTCCATGTGCAAGCATTGCAGCTTCTCGGATGTATTTCAATTCAGCGTCTACCTGCTCGATGTATTCTTTAACGATATCGGCTTGGTTTTTGACAGACCAGGGGGACCAGGCATCGATCGCGGATGGAGTGAAAAGAAGAAAACGGTCGATGGAACCTTTTGCTCTCGCTTCGAACATAATAAGGACGTCAATAGTCACTAGTGCTTTTTCTACATAGCTATTGATCGCTTTCTCGATTAAATCTTTGTGTTCAATGTCGTCCCTTGCCCCAATCATATGGCCAAGTGTTTGTAAAGCGCACTTGTGATCATGGATAGACTTGGCCGAGGGCCGCCGAGGGTCCATCAACTGAACAAAAACTTCTTCGGCCTGAATCACCATTGTGGCTTGGCTGCTGTTATTGTTCCAAACCAATGTTGGACAAACCATTTTGAAATCCTGAAATCCCCAGTCGCAAATTGCATTCGGGCGAACGAGGTGAAACAGAATACTGAAAACAAACATAGCACCGACGAACTTAATCAGAATGATCAATCTTGGGTTGAGTTTTCCATATGTATGAGTGACGATGGAAATTTTATTGCCACGACTGGGATCCTTCTTGGTTTTCGTGCGTGCTGGTTTTTCGTTTGCAGACGCTTCAGTGCCGAAATCGTTACTTCCATACGGAGGATTGACAGTCTCTTTTGCTCTATTTCGATCGGAATTGCTTGCCGGCGTTTGGGGCTCATGTTCGTCATGTCCGTCTAAATCTTCGATATTCTCAGCTTCGGGAAGTGCAGATTGTTCGTTTGGGGTCGGCGGGGAGTTCTTCTTGCTGCCACTATTCAGAGCACTTGTTACTGATTGTTGGTCGTCTTGGCCACGGACATCTAGATCATCGTTTGGTAGTTGAGAATTGTTGTTGTCGCTAGCATTCATGCGTTCTGCCCCTGGTTGACAATTTTCTTCGTCGCTGGTATCCGGCCAGCTTGAGATACTCATGGAACAACTTCCATCACTCTCGATTGAATAATTGGTCGTCGGGGGCATGTTCACATCCATGTTTTCTTGCGGCGAATTGGTCTTGTCTGTATTATTGTCGTTCTTGGTGGTTCTAACTTTCGAGTGGTTCGTATCTCGTATTAATGTCAATTTTCAGTAGCGCTGGATAAGATGGGCTGTGGACGATGTACAGGAGTTGAATAGCTTTAATACTGTTCTGAGCAAAATGTGTTACTAAGAATATATGGCGTATTGTGCCTATAAATTGGATTGCCGGTACGCCACCTATTGTATTATTGTCCTCGATTATGATCCTGTGTTCTTTGATTTTCCGACGTTGACATAGCTGACGTACCTTTAATCTATTAAATGATAAGTACCGCAACGCCATAATGGCTAGCATGACAATTTTCATAGTTGAGCGGGACTCTGATTGACATAAAATGCCGAATCATCGAGCATGCACACTATTCCGCTTTAATCCATTGTCTTCCGTCCACCCATTTGCACAGCGAGATGTAGAGCTGAAGAAGAAACATCGGTTTAACCACCAAGGAAGGCAAAGACCTATCCCTACCTGAAATTCGCAAGTTCGACTAGAGATAATTATTAGAGCGACGACCAATGACTTTTACTGCGAAACGTAGAACTTCTTATCTTGGTGATAAAAAATTCTGTTCATTGCAACAGGCTCAAGATCAGACATTCCATCCAGGAACTTACTCATGTCACCAAGAAATCTAACATCAATGGTTGCAGGCCGCCTGAACGCACAAAGCTTGAAATATCATCCACCCGCTCAGCATAGTCAATGCAAGTCCCCTTTCAAAATGGCCGCTCTCGTCATTCTCCTATTTCAGTCTGTACTCTTGAACATCCTGACACTGTCTTGGCAGTTATGGTCATTCACAGCCTTTGGGTGCTTTCCTGGCGTTGTCAGGGACGTCATTCGTTGCCCGCCGGCTTTCACGTTTGAGTGTTGAAAAACTTTCAACCAAAAATTCTTGGAATTGAGTTTATAATGTCCACGGTTACTATGTAGTAATTAATCGACCGTTAATTGGCTTGGTCAGAAAGTCTTTAGGAGGGTTGTAGAGTACAATCATTAGCCCGTGTGCAAATGGAAGCTCAACTTATTGCCGGATTCCTTATGTGGCTACACAAGCATTCACTGGAATACAGAATAATCAACGATAGACGTAATTTGTATTGCACTTGATGCATAGAAACAGAAATTAATTTGGCCATTTTTCTGAGCTGGAGCTGGACAAGCAGATTGATAAGGCAATGACGCCGCAATGAAGAAAAAGGAAAACTATTCCATCTGCGTGAGCGCCCAAACAGAAGAAAAAGGAAAACTATTCCATCTGCGTGAGCGCCCAAACAGGGTTGCTAAGCATACTTTATTTAAATCACTCGCCAGGTTGTTGCAGACAGGAGTCCCAGACAGGGAATATGGAAGGTCGGCGCGAAGAGATTCGCGAAATCCTTTCGTCAATCCTCAATTAATGCTGCGAAAGACGTAAGAGCCAAATTAGGTCATGCCGAAATGAAATAAACCGACTTCCGACATACATTGTGAGATATGAGGATGAATATTAAATGATAATTTGTTCTTTGTAGATATGTTTCTCACTCATTAAATTCCTGTGCAAGTGCAATTCTGCCCTATGATACGTATTTCACAATTGATAAACAATGCAATATTAAATGTCACCATAATGTTGTACCACTAAAGAGCGTCAGAATAGCGAAGAATATGAATTAATTCACTGATAACCGAAATGTATGTTCAGGATCCCCAGAAACACGTGAGTTAAGGCAGACACGTGATTATAATGAGCAAGCCCGACACCATCCACGCCAGCATACATTGGAGGTGGAATTCCCTCTCTGCTCATTCATTACATCTATTCTGCATCTCTGATATCGCTTTATCTCATCCCCTGCGTCGTACGCTCTGCCATCTCCCACCCATGGACGAGCTGCACACCGCTCAGCGATCAGAAAGAAGACTCTCGCTGTCAAACGCTCAGCAAGATGTTCTCACCATCGACACTGACCTGAGAAGCCCTAGGGGGTCCGAGATGTCCAATATCTCTCCAACCCACTCCAACAACCCCCATCCCGCAAACAGCAATGCGACCAATGCCCCCAATTCAAATGCCTTACAGTCGTCGTCTGCTACCATGCAGCCACCTTCGGCTGCTAATGCAAAATCCCATCATCAATTGTCAAGCAATGTGACTGTGTCTGGTTCTACGATGACGAATGACGGCAAAAAGCCGCTAACGCCCCGTAGAAATGGTAATAACTCCAGTAATTCGATCACGCCAATGTCCTCTATTTCCTCCTTACATTCACCGAATTCAATTGCCGAGAAAATTATCGCCAGGAAACCCAGATCCATATCGTTTTATATCGATTTATCTTCAAATGGATCGCTTAATAGTACCCAAAATAGCAGCAGAGTACGTTCCTTGGCGGCTCTCCAAAACAGCAAACCCTACAGGAAATACAAACGAGCCCCTTTCACTTCCGGTTCAGCCATTACACCAAATTCTGATGAAATTCTGTCCAGAATGAATGCTAGGTTGCTGCGTGCTTCACTCAAGCGTTCATCTTTGCTGCAGGAAAAGCGCTTGAAACTGAAGAAACGAGCTGACCACATCAAGCGTAAAGCCCTCCTTCAAAGGCATAAAGAAAAGTTGATGAATCTGAAATTGAAAGCAAAAACTGACTACGCCATGTCGGCAGCGGCCATCAAAAGGCAAATGTTTTTACAGCAACGAGCCGAAAGAAGCGGCGCTAAAGTAGAACATGCTCAAAATGTGGCCATGTTGAAACGCTTGGAGAAATGTCTTCATCTTCGGAAATCATTCTCTGCCACTTTTGCTGAAATTGTGTCAAACAGTAGTGTCCTTGACGACCTTTTGCAGGACAACGATGATGATCAACAGGAAGAGCCCGATTATACTCCTGTATCACCGATAAAAGAAAGATTTAATTCACCTTTATCCGGGAGATCCCCCAGATCGCCTTTATCACCCATTAGGACAGGTCACCCAATCGATAGGGAATTGACGCCTCTTCCGTCTCCAACGAAGCTTCCAAACAGCACAGCTATCAATTCCCCTCTGTTTGATACCGATACCAATGGAACAACGCCGGCCATCACAATCACGGACGACGACTCGTATCCGTCCCCTCCTCGCTCTCCTCTGCGCAAATCACAATCCGTCCCCGCCAACCTTTTCGACATTGAACCGCTCAAAATCGATATACCTTCGACTGAAATTGAAGACTTCCTTCCGCCAATAACTCGATATACTCTCCGAGAGCTCGATGTGCAGGAAATTCTTTCTAATGTCCAACTTCGTCACGACCTCATATTCGACCCTGATATGCAATTCAGGCCAAATCTCGAAGGGGACAGGGGGACACAAAAGGTCATTCGAAACCAACAATATTGGACCGAAGTCCAAAAGGAAATTGTCGAGGCATCGACGGGTGCCAAGCCATGGTTCCGACTTCCATTGTTGTTCATGGAAATCCGTGAAATCATGTCAGAACTAATACCCTATAGCAAAGAATTTGAAGATGAGTTAGACGAGAAGTTTGATGTGGAGTTACTGACTCAAGAGTTGAAGCATAATGCTTTAAATGCGATTGGAGTCTTAGAGTTTGTTGCAGGCCATTTACATCAGTACTGTGCACCTTGTAGGGACGAATTGGTCGATCAAATGGTAGAATTATTCAAAAAAGGCGAAATAGTCGAATCATTAAAAAAATGCTTTGAAGTTTTAGAGTTTATGAAATTGGTAAGCTTTTGCTTTCTGATTTACATTTAGTTCTTTGATCAGTCTGCCGCAATGTCTAACTACGTGAATCATGAAGGATTTCGCGAATCATCATTTGAAAAAGTTGCGACCGTGGATTATCGAAAACGCTGCAGAATTTGAATGGAAGTGCTTTAAAGAACAACTTGACTCAAAAACAGTATCAATTGAAGAGACGACAAAGTGGCTGGAGAATGCTTGCGAGCAGGCTGCAGACACGAAACCGTACTCTGAAGTATTCACAGATGGTAATTGATTACAATAGTATATGAGTTATGAAAATACACAAATCACTCACTTAAATTCTCGATTTTTATTCTACCATCATCAAACAATCCCTATATTTTTCAGCACTCATCAACTTGATTGCATCCCCGGATCTTTCGCATCCCGATTCGACTCACGTCATTCCGGAGACGTTCCGCATGGATTCTACCCGACTAACAACTTTTCACAATGACTACCAAGACATTTCCATCATGTGTTCACTTCTGCTGCTCTTCCGACAGTCATCAGGGCCGAAAGCAACTCCTGATCATATTATTCAACTCAAAAAACAATTATGGATCTTACTAAACGACTCTGAAACAACAATGGAGAATGTAGTGTTAGCAATAACTCAAAAGGCTGGAGAAATTCGAGCTAAACCATTTGGTGCAGCAGAAACAAAAATGGTCGGTAACCTGGTAGATAAAACTTTAAGTTTTGACAGTCCTCTCTTTGAAGTGATAATGAAGCGTGTTGGGGAAGTGCTGAAATTGTACTTGGCTGATGGTGGCACGCCTCCGAATCCAAACACTTCAACGTCACCAGCTTCAACAACTTCTACCTCCTCCTCTGTTTCTTCATCGTCATCCTCTTCGTCTGATTCTGGTACCTCTAGCACAAACCAAACAATTACCAATCCTGATCAAAAGGAAGTTAACCCGTTGAAAGGTACAAAATTATCTGCGGAAATTCTTCGCAAGTATGGGCTTAGTGAACTTGAAGAAGAAATTCTTGATTTAGCTGAACGAGTAAAAGTCTTGGCCGAGCACAATAGGCGGACTTATAGTAGCGTTTACGATATCATTGTGAAAGAATGGAAAGAGAAAAAAGGCAAATAGCGTATTGAGTAATTCGTATTCATAAAAACCGAAGAAAATTAGATATAGCATCATCAATGTAGTTTTTTTTCTTGTTAGCATATTGTTTGTACATTTCAGTTGTGACATAACTTTGTACTCTACAATCGCATCAACACGTTTTCTTTAATGAAGATAATAGTGGTTCATCTGTATTCTATTCCAACTTAGACCTGCAGTCCGCCGACTATTTGGTGGGCAGGAAAGACTTGACATTTACTGGACAATCCGGTTGGCAATTTATTCAAGAGCAGTTTACAACTAAAATATTAAACACATCAAACAAAAATATATAAGCATTCTCAAGATACACGCTGTGGTTGCTTTTCAACAACCAACGCATTTACAAGCATTCTTAAAAAATTTACCGCCGCGACTGTGCAATATCACTCCGCATAATTGACGCTTATGGTTTAATATTATTCGATACATCCCAGCGTGACCAGTTGCATAGGCGGGACCGGTCTAGCAAATCGGAGTTATTTATAATTAGAAAAGATGGTTAGACGGGTGAAATCTGAATACTTATAAAGCGCGAAAAGACAGGTACCTGTTCTCGTATAATTTTATAGTTTTTTAACAAAGGATACTCAAACAACACATTTCTTTTCGTTGTCTTTTCTCCATTATCCGCTTCAATGACTTCAACGCCGTTACTTAATTCGTTCTCGGGGTCTTGAAAATCTAAAGACGAATCTAGATCCACTGTTTCGCCGTCATCGTAACAATTGTCTTCGGGGAAATCGATGTTTTCTTGATTTCCGAAATAATGAGGATACATTGTATGTTTTTTAGAAACTGACTTGAACTTGTAAGTTCTAGCATATTGAACGGCTTGCTGGATATCTTGAGAACGGAATATCGTTGGTCCTCTACGTTTTCTTCGTCGTTTTCTCCCTTTGCGACTGTGTCTTTGTTCTCCAAGGACTTTGTTGGTACTGGGATTATACATAACAGGGAAATCATCGACACTTAATTCCGATACATAGTTCACTGGGACAAGACAAATGTAGGAGTGATATGGAGGTTGGCGTCTCTGCGGCTTTGCGACAACTTCAGGGGAACTTAGATCATCCAAGGACATAATGGCAAAGGTAGCATAATGAAGACGCCAAAAGGTAATTGTGAATAAAAGGGTTACGATAACTGCGTACACTTGAGCGCAGAGTAAGACGTTCATGGTGTATAAAAAAACGACGGCCGGAACATGAGTAGAAATTTGAGGGAAATTGATACTGCAATGTAAAGTATGGAATATTTAGTACTAAATGACAAGATCTGCCGATACATCAGAAATTATCGCATTTAGTACACGGGATGAAGTGTGACGTAATGATTGAAACTCATTTCAACTACTCTAACTCGATGTTCTTTAATATCGTTGACGCAGAAGCCGTGACTAGGATTAGATAGTATCGCTGTTGAAAAATCTGGATTAACAAATGTAATCTGTGCGTTTTAATAGGTGGTAATACTAAATTTCCAGAGTGATATCAATACTCGTCATGTTTGGAAATCAAGGATGCCGGCCAGATTCAATTGGTCGTCACTGAGCTTTCCGACCAATTGAATCTTTCCATGGTATATACCAAAAAAATAGAGAGATAATAATTGTCAAAGGGGGATTGATAGTAATTAAGCAGCGTACCCATGGGAGCTGATGATAAAATACTAAAGGACGGAACCGAAGCAATTCAGGCATGATTCGATTCGATATACTCCAGAAGACACTTTAAGGGTTATTGATCGGCTGGTGATAGAACGGATTGCTGGTACCCACGAATGATCTATCTTCATAGTTGCGTTGTAAGTTTGAGAGTTACCGACAGCGCATTTACGCTAATTGTGGTGATCCTCTAAGGTGGAGACATTTCCTCCTCTCCTTCGGGCATTGCACACTCACCAAAAATTCTACAACCGTCTTAATTCATTATCGAAATGCATTCTCGGTATAAACGGCCAGTCTTTGCGTATCCATGGACAACACCTCGTCTTCCTATCCTTCATTCCAATGCCATGCGACCTCGCCATGTTATCACTCTTGCAATATGCTTTCTTTTCGCGTTAAACCTTTTCCAGTTTTACGAACACTCGTCTCGGTCCATTGATTCTGTTAGTTCAGAAATAAATCGTATCGAGTATCCTGATTTTGGAAGAAACTTTAAACCGTATCAACGGCTCGCAATTGTTATTCCCTTCACTCATTCGGAAATATCACGGACCTTAACATTCTTGAGGTCATGGAAAAAGTACGATTTATGCCGTTCGGAGCTTCCTCCCGTGGCAAAAGTCTCAACGAGAGGTCCAACGGCAAAGTATACGCATAACCAAGGAAGAGTCTTAGATATGCTGTTATACTTTCATCGAGATTGGGATAGACTTGATGCGACCACAAGTCAAAACTTTCTGACGGGGGTAAATGAAGTGTTTAAAAACCATTCTGATTGCATTACGAATTGGAAAGTCGTTTCAGCTAAACTGACGCCTCAGGAAGGTAAGTACTTATTAGTTATATTTATGAGTTGCAGTTGATCTGAACCATTGCATAGATAGCTATCCGGGAGGTCCGTCGAATCAATTCTACAAGATTTTCGAAGAGAAACTACTGGATAGACAATATGATTGCTTCTTTTGGATGGAGGCAGATGTCTACCCGATAAGACAATATTGGGCAGATGCTCTCTTCACCGAATGTTTTGACCGCGGACGATTTTGGTATAGAGGTTCGATTAATCGCTCGCCACACGAAATTCTCACTGAAGATAATCAAGAATGGGCCGGACATATTAACGGCAATGCGATTTACAAACTTGGTGACGAACAATTTAGGTCCGTTATATTACAAACAAAGCAACATATGAATCCGAATACGAACCAGTTCCCGTTTGATGTAAGTTTATGGAGGCTCACTCACCACCCTCATTGGTGGCGGATATTTCAATCAAATGCACACAAAATCGCGTACAGCAATTTCATTCAAAACTTGATGCAGGATGTGACGGAGGAGTCGCTACAGAAAGTGAGAGTGAACGATCCTGATACATTTTTCGTACACGGCCATCTGATTGGTGACACTCCCGGAAAGAAACCGTCAGCTGTAAAATGGGAATTCAATGAGATCCCGCAAGAAGGTTGGTCATTGGTTACAGTGATCCCTAGAAACTTTGGCGATGCGATGTCGATTCAGAACATGATTCATAACTGGAAATCAGTGATTGGATTGAACCAAATTGTGGTTATAGATTTCGGTGGGTCACAAGACTTGAGAGCGATATTGAGCGAAAGCGATCACGGAATGGAATTCAAGCTTTTGAGAATACCCAGTACAGTGGAATTTGATTTTAGTTGGGGTTTCAATGCAGGTGCACGATACGCTTCATTCAACAAGATAGCTTTAGTACAATTAGGAACGGAGTTAGACAAAGATTTTCTGGTTCAACACAGTTTACAGAAGACCGAATTTTTCTATGCTATAGATACGGCGCCAGCTATACCTCCTTCGGAATCCCAGTCAAATTCTACTTTATTGATGATGTACTATCGTTCGGCATTTCTTTGCCTCAACGGCTTCGATGAGCGAATGTCAATGTTACCTTACCTCCAGCATGACCTTATTTTGCGCTCAATAAGTGCCGACATGCGGTACACGCCTCTCAAAATGAAGGCTCGACCGACTATATACTATAACATCTCTTATCCGACGATCATTCCCTCTCCTTTCGCGAACACAAGCGATTTAGTGAGTCAGCTCATATCTTCATACGAACAGTTCTATGTCTCTCAATATCTCCCCAAATGGGATTCATCGTCTGATTCCGCGACCTGCGAATTATCAATATTTGACGGCTCGGAAGCGACTTGTACCCGTCTTACGCAGACCCGCAAATCAATTTCATCTATTCTTAATGAAAGGGAAATAGAAAAGATCGCGGTCGATTCCAGAGTAGCCTTGTTAAATCATTATACCAATTATACATTTTATCCGCGCGGAGTTCTTCAACCACCCAAAAATGGCATCGAGTTACCATCTTTGACAACAATACCACGTATTCAAAAATTGGAAGTATTAATTCATTTGCTGATTTCATCACATGCATTCCGTATCATCGATTTATCTCATTTAAACCAAAACGATTTTGAATCCTCTATCACCGATTTAACGAAAATTGTTGCAGCCGACGCGAATGAGGTCAAATCCGTCTTTAGAACTTTTGTAATAGTATGGACTGCCGCGAGTGAGATAAATCCCGCAGTGCAAAGTATTCTAGACAAGGCAGAAGCAGAGTTTAATTTATTATATATTCCTTTCTGGAATGAAAGGTTTGAGAGAAAGGATCTCGAAGTTGTTCAGTCTTGGAAAGATTTCGTGGAGGCAGATTTGAAGGGAAAGGGGGCACTGTTTAAGCCGACTGTGAGTATTCATCACGGAGAAGACTAATAAACTCTCATGTTATTTGAATTTACATAGGGGGAAGTGTTCAACTCTCTTTATTGAAACAACCAGCAACTGTTGTTGGCTCTTTCACTGTGCAATATGGTATAATTCAGTCATCATTCCTCCAAAGTCAATAAGCACTTCCACACAATGAATATCACTTTATTTTTTACAGAGTTATCTATTCAGGAATAATAAGAGTCTTCTTGTATTCGGCGATACTATCTCCATCAAACTTCCGTATTCTTCCATTTTCGCAGACCCAGAGTTCACCGTTATCATTGCAAATTCTATCAATGAACCGCTGGTCGTGAGAAACCAAAATGACACCACCTTTGAATTGTTTCAGTGCATCAATTAAAGAGTCAACAGACATATAATCTAAATGATTTGCTATAAGAATGAAATACAGTTGGTTAGCGTCAATGACGAATTGAATGAAATTGATATTACAGAAATATACATACTAGGTTCGTCAAGCACCAAAATTCCAGGCCTTTGAATTGCCATACTAGCAAAAACGACTCGACTTTTCTGACCCCCGGACAATGTCGCCAATGGTTGCAAGCCCACTCTCCCCGAAATACCGAAACATCCTAAATGTCTTCTATATTCTTCTTCTGGAAAGCCAGGGTAATTTTTTTCAAGAAATTGCACAGGCGTAAGCTCTAAGTCTTCCAATTGGTCGACATGATGTTGAGAAAAAAAGGAGAATCTCAATCGTCCATGACGAAAGACATGGCCCTTTTTGGGTTCCACGGCACCGGTTAAAAGTTTTAAAAGGGTCTAAATGGCGAAAATGTGAGCTTCATAGTAATGACAGCTAAGCGAAATTGCAGAATTAGAAATTTACACTTTTCCCTGTCCCGTTTCCACCGACTACAGCAACTCTGGAGTCCATGCGGACATCAATATTCACATCCTGAAGAATAAGCTTTTCAGGGTTGTAACCAAATGTCACTTCATTGCACTGCAAAATCGGCGGCGAAATCTTCTCAGGATCCGGAAAAGAGAATTGAACAGATATCTCTTCAGTTGGTACTTCGATTTCGGGTAGTTTTTGCAAAATCTTGAGCTTTGATTGGGCTTGCGCTGCTCTCTTTGCATTGAACCTCCAACGGTCAACGAAATCTTGAAGCTAGAGTGGAAATCGAAGTTTTAGTTAATAAGCGAAAAGAAAGGCAATAAAAATACGGCATACGAACATGCTGTCGATACTGCATTTGAGCCTCATATTCTTTTTGACTGTTGCGGACACGTTCATTTCGAACCCCTTCAAATTGACTGAAATTTCCACGATAAGAATCCAGCTTCTCATCGTGCATATGTAAAATGTCCGTAGCAATTGAATCAAGGAACTCTCGATCATGAGATACAACGAGCAATGTGGATTTCCAATTCAATAAATAATTCGATAACCAGACAACCGCAGGAATGTCCAAATGATTTGCTACATGGTGTAATGAGATTGTCAATATTTAGTACAAAAAAAGAGCGGAAAGTTTTGGATCTTACTCGGTTCGTCGAGCAGTAATAAGTCTATTAAGAAACAATATCAATTAGCCACTTCCAATTACGCACATCTTCAGATTTCAGGACTACAAACCTGGTCGAGTAAACAGCGCCCTCGCAAGAGCTAGTCGCATCTTCCAACCTAATTACGAAGGTAAATTTGTTGGTTACTGCTGCATAAAATCACTCAAGGAGCGAAGAACACACCTCCAGAAAACTCTCTTGTTGGTTGCCTCTGCATTTCATTCGAAAATCCAAGACCGGATAGAATTGTAGAAGCCCTAGCAAATCATTGCGGTAAAACATTAGCCCATGTTATAATCACTTAAGGGACCATAAATAGTTTACCTCGCTTCGGCTTTATCTGCCTCAATATCTTCCATTTTCTGAAAGACTTCTTTCAGCTTTGTCTGTAGCTTATCCACCGAGCTCTCGTCTTCAGGGAAAGACGAGATGTCTACGGTTTCCTCTGATGCAGCTTGTACAGCTTTAGACAATCTTTTCTCCTCCCTTATCAAGTATTCACGATACACGTCGGCCTTCATTACGCTTTCCACGCAGGATAAATGATCACCTTCAATTTCTTGTTCGACATGACCTAGCGATATATGCTTAAACTTGTCCATTCCATTTATTTCTCGCCGTGCAATAGCCCTCATCAGTGTTGATTTCCCAATACCATTTCTTCCGACCAGACCATATCGCCTTCCGTAAACTAAAGTAAGATTGGCGTTGGTAACGATACGAAGACCGACATGGGAAAGGTCGAAATTGACGAGGTGAATATCTTTGTTTTTCCCTCTTGCTTCCAATATATCTCGAATCTGTTGATCTGTCATGGGCGGTGGAGGAGGTGGTTTGTTGAGAATTTTAAACGATACTTCAACATCAGCTTTCCGTTTTTCCATCTTGGCTTTCAACTTCAATTCCGCCTTTTCCAACTTCTTCTCGTCAACCCTTGTTTGAACGAATTTTGATCCAGCATGTGCAATGTCTACAGCTCCCATTCCTGGCATGAACACAGCATTTGAGGATTCGTTCGACAAGTTCATGTTTAACGGTCCGTTTTCTAACTTCTTGGCGACACTCTCATTATTCTTTTTGGTTGAGAGTAAAATTTGCGCCAGTTTAACGCAAAGTCCCTGCACTGCGGATTCGCTGCAATCGGCATCGAGAAGGAAAGGTGAAACATAATCATACACTGAATCTTCGGTTTCTCCGAAATCCGAAGGATCAGAATCCTCCAAGGTTCCCACTACGTAATCTAGAACGGTCTCATCTAATTTCGGTAAGGCTTTCTTGATTAATTTTCTAAAGTTATGTTGTTCCTGTGTCATACTTAATGTAGGTATTGGTCAAATACGGACGTAATAGCTTTTCCCAAGCTTCAATGCGAAATTGAGTATATCGGGTATGTTTATCACTGGCCGCGTGACGGTCGTCCTGAGGGAAGACCGGATAAGGTCATTGCATAGGCAATTACAAAAGCATCTAATTTTTTGGTACCCGAATTCCATTCCCTCTAGTTCAGTTATCAGTATCGTTAAGGTTCACCTTCTCAGCAATAAGGCAACTCAGTCGCCGTCCACCGACGCTAGAAACCGTAACATGTCGGACGTGATGGTGTTATTGGAGGATGCCAGAATAAAGGGCTCCACCAATGTCATCCTCAGCAAGAAAGGTATAGCGTCCTTGCCTTCCGAAGTCTCGTCACTTACGAATTGTAAACGGTAGTACATTCAGGTTCTGAGGCGATGCGGTCGTTGGTTAAATTTATTTCTTTACTAGGATGTCGCTGTCAGGAAACAAACTATCAGCATTACCGATGCAATTTTCGAGGCTGAGGTATCTCCAGTATTTGAGATTGGATAACAATGATTTTGAAGTCTTTCCCGAACCGGTAAGACGTGCCCTTGCAATTTCTTCGCATATAGCTTGGTTTTAGGCCTTACATGACACATGATACTAGCTTCGCAGTTTACCGTGTTTGGAATCGTTAGACATAAGCAAAAACAAACTGAAGGCTCTTCCGTCTGATTTTGGCAAGTTGATGACGTTAAAAGTACGTAATCCGGTGAAGGAAGCCACTAAATCTCTTAACAATCCAGTTGACCGTTTCTGTTCGCAGGTTTTGAACGTGTCCAACAACTTTATCTCCGAGCTGCCATCATTCGTAGCAATCATGCCTTATCTTAAGGGTTTAAAGTTGGACAATAATCCCATTACATTTCCTCCAAAGCATATGGTTCGACCTATGCCTAACACTAGCATGGAGGATTGGATCAGAACTTTACAAGAATACCTGTCCCTCGCATGTAAGATTTTGTTTTCTCGGTAATGTGCATCTTTTAATCCGATGATTAACTATCGAGACATTAGATAATATATCTCTCGGTGATGGGTTCCGGTATGTATAACAAAAATTAAATTTAACCCCTGTCAACAATAATTCAATTTGGCTAACAACGAGTATCCACTTACAATAGTGATAAAGTCACGAAGAAAAAGGAATTGCTGGCCCGAAGAGCGGGAATGTCCCAGGGAGATAGCTTGAAGGAGTTACCCAGTTTAATAAGTTCTCCAACAAGGGAGGAGATTGAAGCGAAACTGCCTGCTGATGAATGTACACCACTATCTTTCTTCGATCCTTTGGATTCTCGAAATCGCAAACGGACCAGTAGCAATTCTATTTTCTCGGCTCAAAATTTGCCAACTTCCGTTGACGACGGAATTGACGGTTGTGTCTTTCGGTGCAATGAGTATTTTCGCCATTTCGACGAATACTCTGACTGTAATGACCTGTCATTTGAATGTCGGAATCTAATCGAAGCCTCGCGGAATATTATTTTCTCAGTCACTCAACTATATAAAGCTATTAAGCAATGCTTGTCCGGTCCCGAGGTGTCGTTAGTGGCTGAAATGACTAAATACTTAGATACTCCTTTGACCGACACCAACCGAGCGATTTGCCATCTGATATATTACACGGAGCTTCTACATCGTTCGCTATCATCTAGTGCAGCTCCTTCGTATCAGCTTTTATCGTCATCTCCCACCCATGTTTACCATGCATTTGTTAAAGCGTTCGTGGATGCAATTTCCTCATCCAAAAGGCTGATTATGGGACTGCAATTGCAGTTAAGTCAGTTAGTGGATGGCAATAATAGCCGATTCAGTAAATTGTTGATTCATACTTGGCAAGCATCATTGAATGATATTTCAGCCGCTTCGGAAATCATTCGTGATCTCGTTATCATTTCGTGCCCATCTCCAACACCATTGCATTCTCCATACAAATTTCAGCACTCCAGCTCATTATCCTTTTATCAAAACATTGACGGGACTGATACTACCAGTGGCAACACAAATAATGGACATCTCCGCCGATCACTCGAATCGACAATCACCGCCACCCAGACTGTCATTAAATTACTTCAGGCATCCCTTAAAGACCTACCAGCCCCGGCAAGCGGCTCCCCATCATCTTCACTTGAAGAACTTGTTACTGATGTCGGAAAAATGATTCAGCAAGTTTCGGAATTTATACCAACCATCGCAACGACCTTTAACATCCAATCTCGTGTTCGCTCTTCGACAACTTCATCTACCTCATCTCCCTCCCGTCCGGCAACGCCGTCAGCATCAAGTGTATTACCATCGTCGTCTTCTGCGTCAAATTTCTCCACATCGGCTGCTCCATCTCCAAATCTAAACCAAGCACCATCAACTTCAGGAGTATCGCTTCAAAAAGTCGCGAATGAGCTGATATTGTTTAATGTTAAACTAACGCAGGCGGGCAAGAATTTGAGCGAGGCCGTGATTTTGAATAAGAATGTTTTGAACGCCTTGGCGACGTTGACAAAGAGTACCAAAGAGCTAGCGGGCTATGTCATCGGCCCAAAAGATAAAATTGATTTTGGTGATAGAGAACGTAGTCTCAGTGTGCTGGAAAAGATCGGGGAAAAAGAAAATGCGACGAGCTTGCTTAGGAAGAATACAAGGTGATAAAGTGACTGTATATATTATACAATTAGCTGAAGGCAGTAATAAATTATCTCAATACATGTAGTTCTCTGCCGCTAGAATTCCCAACATCGTATTAATTTCTAGTTGTTGAACTTGTATTCACCAAAACATGAGCATGCCAGATGCCTTTCACTGTCTTCCTCGATACTGGATTGACCCACCAAACGATATTGTCCCCGTCGATGCCCCTCAACTCATCTCGGCGCTTTAAGAAATCTAAAATTGCCGCATCCTTCATTCCACCGATTCGATTCCACAGCACGTAATGAATGATTCCTGGCGAGAAATGATATGGAAAGTCATTCATTCTAAAGACTATCTCCGGGATGTTTTTCCCTCCCTTTGCATCTTCCAAATCATCAATGTTAACGTCCTGATCGTGGTTCCTCCACTTCAATACACCTAACCTCTTCGTTCTGTTACCACATTCGACATTATCAACCTCGAGTTCCGTAACTTCAACGCCGAAAACTTTATGTAATATAAAATCTTCAATACTCTTATACGTCAATTTCGTATTCTTCATCCACTCTTCGTATTCTGCAATTTGGGTTGGAGTTCGTGACAGTAAATGCAGTTGATCGGACTTAATAATGGATAGAACTTTGGGCCATGACAGAGGTTGGTATGAACTTGATTTGGTGACGATTGCATCGATAACAGCATCCTGCTGTAAGGGAGTGCAAGAAGGGGTCATCGCCTCTATTTGAAATAATCTCTATGTGAGGACTGTGGTTACAAATTTAGAACTTGCGAGCGCACAGGAGCCGCACGTGACCGCGTCTTTCTCAATCGCGGTTCTGGGTTAATTGCTTTTCCACATAATTTTAATGTCTATCTTCTCAATACTTTATTATAACTTACATTTATCTATTCAATTTGGAAAATTTGGAAAACAAATCATCAAATACCTATGATTGAGGATTAATGTACACGAAGCCGAGGAAGTACTGTTGCTTTATATCCAAATACAACGAATCAAAGCCAACAGATTCTCTAATATTTACAACTTGGCTTAGAAATCTGTAATCGCACAGAACAATATACGAATCGCTTTGGTTTCTGCCACCATAAACCAGTTAGCTGACTCGCGTACAGAAGAACTATCGAAATTAGACAAACCTGATGCAGCCATTACTACACAACCTTCGATTAAGATCCTTAACTTGATCACGATCTTCTGAATCTACTAAAACTAGGCCCATGGGTTTAGGTTTTGCACGGCCCAGGGATCGGGGTTGAAAAAAGTTTGTTCATAGTAATTAACAGGGCATCGAGACTACCAAACACATTTCTTCTGGGTATTTCAAGACAATCATGCAACATTCTTTGAAGAAATTGTTGGTGTGGCAGTAATGATGAAGGGATGACAAAATACGACAGTATAAAGCGGGCAAGTGTTGGAAATAACGATGAATACAAATCAGGGTTGCAATTAGGATGAACCAGTTTTCGTCGTTTGTCGTTGTTTCTGTAGCCATCATGCGTCTGAAGTTTTGCTCGTTGTGAGCGTTTTGGCGATGTCGTAACCACCGACGAAGAAACAACCAGTTTTTGATTCACAACTTCAAGACAAGCCCGAGGTTCTAAAAGTTCACATTGGGTGTTTGATTTATGTCCGACCAGCGGTGGTATCGTTGTCGTCGCATCAATTGGCCTCATTCCATCATATTTATTGGAACGAGTTCGATCAGGCCATTTACTTCGGGGAATTTCTCGTTCTTTCTTTCGGAGAAAAGCCTCCGTCGAATACATTAAGGCACGTTCAACTTCTGCTAAATCTTGGGAACCCCAATTCCTGCCGTCTAATCGTTTTGCGAGATCCTGGAATATCGATGAATGTCTAAATTAGGCGACTTGACACTTTGTAAGGCCCAATGATTCTAGTTATTGTACCTGGAATTCATCATATGACATGGTATCAGTGAAGGTGAGATCCGTCCTGACTTTTTGTACCCTCGGAAATCGAACTGAATAGAAATCCTGGCCGCATTCCTTTATGATGATCGTCACGATTAAATATTTAAGAAGATTGGAGACTTAAACGATGAAAGAATGCAGGAGTGATCCTCAGGCATAACCCCATGCTTTCATCCACACCGACAACAGAGACAGTGAATGTCAGTCATTCATAAGATGAAGACTCATCTCCGGTCAGTTCAGCAAAAGGATGACAGGTAGGGAATCATCATTGGATCACAAATACAGAGCTGTGAAACAGTATCATAGAACATACCCTCATCAACTCTGTTCCCTTTACTTCGAACACCAATGGATCTTTGAGGAGAAACCATGCAGCCTTTGAGCCTGGGTAATGCGAATAATTGACTTGATAGTCAAACATCGACGTCTTAAAGCAAAATTAAAATACAAGAATGAGCAATTCCAACAATATACTGAACCTACATCGTGTTGAAATGGCCGTTTGTGTTTGATCAAATACTGATGAACGTTTCTCAATTCCTCTTTGCCGAGGCCAATGGATACGGTAAACATTGGCTGAAATATCGGATTCTCATTCTTGATGAAATATTAGCAATCTACTGTATCCAGACGAGAAGCTTCGACATTACCAAGTTCTCAACCTCCCATTTGTTCGCCATTAAACCCAATACAAAGGTAGTAAGGGGCGTAAATGGATCAGACCAGCCCAATTCAATCAGACGCTCTTTTTCCGTATAACCAGCGAAAGCCACAAAATCAATGGTGTCTTGAACACCGGGAACATAATCCTTCTTCCACTTCATCGCCCGCTCTGTATCACGCCACGAATTGTACGGTGCATTTGCAGGCTTAATAACCAATCCTTCGTCTCCCTGTTTAATGGCTTCAAAAAAGTAGCGGAGCAGCGTCTGCGAGGGTAAAGTGCAATTAGTCACCAAACAAAGGGTAACAAAATGACATCGTTAATTATTTACATTGATGCCGTCTTCGACACTTAAAGTCTCTAGTGATATGAATTTTGTCTGGGACAGAATGCTTCTTCGCGCTATCGGAACAATCTACGATCAGTGAGAAAATGCTTAAATAAGAACAATCGGATCAATTACTATTTATACTCACCATACTTTCTAGGCTTGTCCGCCGACTTTTAAAAGGGGTGAACAAAAAGTTCTCGTCATTCAAATAGAGGATATCGAAGAACACTACGAAATAATGTCGCGACTTGCTAACATATTCCGGAGGCGTATTTTCGCTAAATTTCATGTTACCAGTCAGCCGAGGAAATGTATTTTGAAAATTCGGAAGAAGACAATACTCATTTTGACTGCGATATTTTCCAAACTCGCGTAATTCATTGAAACTCTCGATGCGTTGTTCTTCTTCGTTGTATAAAAGCAGCTCTCCTTCTAAAATGCAATTTCGTACCGATGAATGTATTGAATCCAAAATGATTGAATGACATCCAATCCGGTCGATTGTGGAATCTCGTTTCGACTTTGAGAAGATTCGCAAGGTATGGGTACTTGGGCCCTTCCTCTCAAAGTGTATCTGCATCCGTTCTCCATCATATTTCGTTTCGGCAAAACAGTTGTTGCCTTGGAGATTAAACCAAATCTGCGCTCCATTCCCCAATTTATCGAGCCGGGGAATCTTCAATGGTCGATTTGTTGTCAACTACTGCATTGAAATATTCAGAAAAAACAATAGCATACCGCGATGTTCACAAACAAACGTGGGGGGCACCATTCCTTTACAATTGCCAGCCATTGAGACGAATTCGGTTTGCAATCCCAAGAAATGCCTGCGTAATGCTGGAATTACACAGATGGTTTATGAGAAGCAGCTCAGGATAAATGCAGACTTACCTGCTTTGACGGCTTTCTGGATTTCTTCGCACGCTATTACTAGGTTGTTGTATCTAAAATAAGAAAAGTGTAAGTCTTGGCGCAAAACATACTTGAATGTGCTACTCACACATTATAAATAGGCTTCATTAACATGTGGAAATGATATATAATGGAATGATACTGGTATTCGTAGAGAAAGGTCTTTTTCAATATAATTCGGACCATCCATTTCACTTCCTGCCTTGAGAGTCTCTAATGGCGGCCAGATGGAAAGATTCATAAATGATTTATAAAAAGAGGAGGAGGAAGGAAGAATTGACACCATACTCCAAATAGCTGCTTCATAATCTCTTGTTGACATTTTTGGGCCGTGAATGATGGCATACCATCATTGCTCAAATTTGAGTTTGAATGGTGTCTATAAATGGTGCAAGGTTAGATATTCACCAATTCATCAATCAATTGAATCTTGACAGGTAATCGTACGATGCGAGTTCATCGAGCAAGTGTCCAACCTCCCCGATTGTGATGGGTGAAGTACTCTTTGCTGGAATCTGAATTAAAATCTGTAAGAGTTCTTTCAAAACATGAATCTAGTATTAGCGGATTATACCCTAAGGCCCATGGCTTTGATAAATACTTCTGCAAAGTCAGATCTGCAGTTGTTATTTTGCTCAGCAATACCAGCACTTTGCCAGCCGTCAATGATTTTGCGAACGCTGGGAACCTTATCTACAGTATATGCTTTTAGCAGCAGAGGCTGGAGTTTAGCTTCCTGCAATCCGTACACTCTTCGTCTGTCTTCCTGCAATGAATGAATTACTCAACATGGGAGGGTAACAAATAACCAACGAAATAGGTGTTACCGTCGATATGAGAAGAGAGAGACATGCATAATGCATGCAGTCAGCACAAGAGTCCCAATACTTTTGAAGAAATTTTTTGATTAAATGTTCTCGACTTCTTTTCAGTCGTTCCGAGTTTTTGGGAAATTTGCGAGGGACTAAGATTCTTTCCCAATCGTCGAAAAACTGCGCTATCTCTTGAAATAGGAAATTATTATCGGCCATATTGATTGAAGAGAGAGGATGAGCATGGAAGGCCGGTCATGATATACGATGAATGAACTATGGTTTCGAGAGGGAGGGGAGGAACGGGACCAGGGCCTCGACTTAATCCACGATTCCCGTAAAGCAAGCCCTAGGCCCTCTTCGTATCATGCCCGCGAGAACAGTCAGTATCAAAGAAAAGGTGAAATGGAAGTTCTATGGCAACATGAACTCCTCCGCCCTTACCATTGGCGACGTTGATAATGATAAGGTATGGTTCATCCTGCCGTCGCCACCGAACTGGCGATGGCCCAAGATACAACAGAACATGCTAACATTAAGCAACCAACGTGTAAACCGTATAGGACAACGAATTCATAGTCGGTAACATTCACGGCACTCTCGGCATATTTAAACATATTACGAGCCGAGATCCATGGTTAATTGCACAAAATTTAGGAACGGTGGGTGCGACTTCTAAACGATCAACTGGCAAATCAAATAACTGATCGCATTGCATATTATATCAAAATTTGCTATTTAACTATCAGATCACATGTGTTGCTGTAGGGGATGTCAGGAATAGTGGCAAGGTTTGGATGTTGTACCCAAGATTATACCTAGGCGTAATTGACCGCAGGAAACCGCTAATTTTGTAGAACTCCATTGTGTGTATCAACGCAGAGGGGGAAGCTCATATTTTTGACGTCAATAATATCGAGCTACCGCTGCCAGACAGTAGTAATACGCAGGGTAGTCGGCAATCTTCACCGCATGTTACGACAAATATTATTCATCCTACTTTCACCGTTCCGGTTCCGGTCAATATTTCACGGATCCTGATTGCGGACATCGGTTAGAACATTGCTTCTTCGAGGAATTTTTCACTGGCTGCTGACGGTTCTATGTTGTTTTCAGACGGCGACGGATTGAATGAACTCATCCTTGGGCGGACAGACAGATATTTGCATTCCTATTCCCTCATACTCGAAGACCTACAGCTTGCACCGAATTCATCCACTGATCGAAAGAGTTCACGCCATAACAGCATACAACAAACAACTGACACAACCCCGACAGACGAAAGCAAATTGCCAAATTCCACCATCAAAGCATCTGTTAGTAATTCAGTTCCACCCGCCGATGACTCCCCGGCTGTTCTTCCTTCCTATTCTTCTGCCGCTCTTGCAACTGTTCAAGCCAATGTCACGACTAAAGATGCTATCATTGAGTCCAGTATAAAGCGAAAGACCATTCCGCCGCCCATAGTAACGAAGGACGCAAGTCCTTCCAGCTCACCGATGCCCAGCGTCAATGGCGATTCTGATAGACAGTCGTCCCCTGACGGAGCGAGAATAAAAACTAAGGCGTGGCTATCTCAAAAAAAGATGTGGTCATTCGATGGCCAGGTAGTTTTTTGTTTTTTCTACATCCTGTCGCTAGCTAACATTATGTACATTCAGCTCGGAACTTTGGCAGTCTCCGTGGATTCCGAGGACAGACCGTTATTGTTGGTCGCCCAACCAGGAGGAACCTATGTCACGATTGATTATGAAGGGAAGAAGTTGCCTTCAAGCCAGACGCTGAAATCTCTCAACGATCCGGCTTCTTCACCATCGCCAGTGGACCCTAGCTCCAAAAGCTCGTCTACTGATAATTTCTTCCTTAAGAATTTGAACGAGACAATGACGTTCAATCCGATTAGATACAACACGGCACCAAATAATACAATAGCGTCAGACACTGGAGGGCTTGTAGTAGATTTTACCGGTACGTCAATCTCTTCATCAGTACCTCGCGTTCCAGTTTTGACGTTGCATCGTGTATAGGAAAGTACGCTCTTGAAGTCGGGACAGAAATTGTAGCAGGGTTAAAGCGCGGTGGAAGGGGTTCGTCAAATTAATATGTGAGTGATTCATTCTGGGTACTAATGATAGAATCAGTTTCTCGGGGAACAAAAGATCATAACGATCTGATAGCCCTTGTGACGATGGACGGCACAATCACCCTTCATGATCCGCACTATAAAACTCAGAAACTCTCGGATTTGCAGGTCAATCATCAACTATTTTCGGCATCAAAACTCAACCTGATTTCGCCTGAAATACGAGAGCAGGCGAGACATCGGGCGAAGGAGGATGATGCATTCGATTTTGAAGAATCGGACCAAGTCGTTGCTTGTAGTTGGGATGGGACGACCTATATTGTTGATACACATTTGAACGCTGTTCAAGTCGTCGGGGGTGAAAGAGTTTGTGCTTTTGCAGCTGGTAAGGGTTTTGGTTATTTGCGTAACTTCTTCTCAAAATTTAACTATCGATGCCTTGACTCTACAGCGATGTACGCGATTCAACCAGGAAAAAACGTTCCCTGCTTTTTCTATGTAAATTTTGAAGATGATATTACGGTTTACTACAACGTCTATCTCAAGTCAATACCGACTCAGACTTTGATAGAGGTAATCACAGGCCAGCCTCATTCTCCCCCAGCTCATCATCATCCGACATCATACCACTCATACAACAATGAATTTTATGATAAGGTAAACGTTCTATTTCCTTCTTCCCTGATCAAACCCTTCTAACAAGCATTCAACTGATTTATATTGTTCATTTATATTGTTCAGTTTGATTCCATCCTTCGTTTGGAACTACCAGATTACCAAGATTGGGTAATTCAACGGAATCAAGATGCACTTTTATCAAGATTTTCACATCCCAATTCAGGCCTGGGAGTTAATGTGAATGTGGCGACTTTATTCCCGAAATCTTTGCCCGACTTATTTAAAAAGTGCTTATACGATCAGGGTTGGGTGAATCAATGTATAGAGCAAGAAGACGAGCTGGATAAAGAGGTAAACCTTCCAGATGTGGTTTTTTTGGCCTGACGATTACTATAATTGACGCCCCCGATTTCACAGGAGCGAGAGTTGTTGGAAGAACTACGAAACTCTGAACAGACTATATAACGTTCAATGATGGAGCCCATCTTTCATATATTTATCATCATCAGTCAACCATTCTCCCAAATATATTAATGTCTACCAGGAAATCTCGTTTACATATCACAAAGTCTACCATATTCATTCGCCATTTTTCTCCAATAAAATAGTCTCTCAGTTTTTCGTACTGGCGTAAACCACTTCTTCCAAATTTTCTTCGTACATTGGATAAAGTCATTTTCTTCTCCATCAATCTCTAGTGCAATGTTTTTCCAAATTCCGTCATCACATTCCATTCGACCTTCTTGATCCATTTTCAACACGATTTCCAATACTTTCACCCGATTCTCTTTCTGTACCCCTTTACAGATCCATTTTCCAATCGCTTTCACTCCTTCATCGAAGCAGCGCAAGTCTTTGTTTCCATATAGATCTCTGCCAAGACTATACCACTCGTCTTCAAAGCCTTTCCAAAAAAGATTTAATCCCACGCAAACATCCTCGTTTTTAACATGATGAAACCATAATGCTGGGATAAACAAAGCATCGCCCTTCTTGAGAGTCACTTTGTATCCTTTCAGTTGCTTAGCAAGGGGGAATTTCGATAAATCAATTGCGTTGGGGTCTGGAATATGAGAAGATGAGTCGTGAATGTACAATGCATTGATATTTTCAGGGGTTGGGGGAAACAGCATTAGAGACTTCGTTCCGCGCACTTGAACGAGTATGTTGTCGTGTATATCGTAGTGAGTCCACAAAGATGTTTGGGCAGATGATACTCGAAGTGGGATAGAGTGAAGATTGGGTTCAATGGTTCTGTTTAAGAATGATGGAATTGTTACGTCTGAGGCTAGCAAAGGAAAATCGGTTCGTATATTGGCTGGTGTCTTAGTCGGGCGATCTGAAAGGGAACGAAGGTAGTACTTTTGGACTGGCTCAGTTTGAGTTGCTGATGGTAGGAAAACTCGGTCAATGAATTCGTCAAATTGCATGAATTGAAAATTGAAGTTCTTCTCGTGATAATCCATCTGCGACACTTCCGTGACATGAACGGAAATCTAAATATACAACTTAGTTAAGAATGATCCAGTGCCATCAAAACGACAACCAAACTGACCTTTTTATCGCCAACTTGTCTCTTTAAATAGCCACTATCCCATCCAGCCAATGCGTCGCCAAAGTTTAAATTTGACATAACAACAGGTGTTCTCTCATTATAAATCGAGAGCCATTCCTCTTCTGAATTGACAGCCATTCGTCGAAGTTCTTCAAACGGCGGAGTGAACAAACGTCCTTCTGACTTTTTCCTTTGTACCATACTCGACTCAAATACCCTTCGTTCATCAGCGACAATATGTGATTTCCAAACCCTGATACCAGGATCAAATCGACTACCGAAGCTAAAGCAAGTGCCGCCTCCACCAGTGACCACGATGCTATTTTGACCCCACACATCAACTGACATGTTGAAGAGCATAAGCGGATTCAACTTTGTGCGAATCACCTTCTCAATATCTTCAACTCCCTCTTCAGTTCCACCATCTTCATTATCACATTTTCGATGTTTTCCGACAATGTACGGTTTATCAACGGGGGTCTCCGCATTGAGATAACGCCAAGTCATGGATGAAATATCCAACTCGATCCAAGCACGGTCAAACGGGACAAATGATCCCTCACTTGCTCCTGAGATTCCGCCAACAACGATCAATTTATGAGGATTCATTGGAAATGTAACCATTTTACAGCCAAACCGAACCGGTAATGAATTTACGAATGATAGGCTTGTTGGGACTGCCTTAATTGTAGTCGCAACAGACGAATCTGACGCTACGGCAATACGAATTTGATGTAATCCAGGGACTGCCTTCGCTCCTGCACGATCTTGGAGGCCTCCGTATACAAACAAGGAGTTACGTTCCGCCACATAAGCCATTTCAAAAGCAAAGCGTGGAGGTAACGCGTCCGTCTGATTATCGTAATGCGTGACCAATGAGATCCATATTTTCGCCTGCAAATCCAGTGCCCATAAATCATCGAAAACAGTCGTTGCGTCTCTACCCCCATGTACGATTAAATATTCTTTGCCGTTCAAACTAGCTAACACCGCCGAATGCCGGAAGCGCGGCGAGGGCGTTGGGCCAGACGTAGCAACCATTTCCCAGGTTTTTGAATCCATGTGAAATACATAAGTATCGTTAAATGATTTTGAAGGATTCGTTCGCCCTCCAAATAAGTACACACAACGGGAGGAGGATGAAGGTGTTAAGGTATGAAACTGAAGAGCAGGCGGATATTTTTCATGAGCGTTGGTCGAGGGTTTAAGAATATCGTGAGATTTCATCTTCAAGTTATATACTATAGTGGTGTATTGGCGGGTATGATTGGGAAACCTATGTGCTACCTGTGTGTATTGAGATTGGAACGGGGACCCGAACCCCCCAAAAATGATAACGTCGTCATCGATTATTGCGGAGGAATGAGATCGAACTTCCAGATGAGGAAGATGTACTTCATCCAAGGACACCAAGTCATGACGTTCCGCTCGTGGATATAAATGAGGGTTACCAGATATCGTTGGATCAGCATGATTAAGATATCCTGCCCCCAGAGTTGCAGTCCTTCTTGCTTCGAGATAGCCAACATTGTCCCATATATCACCATTTCCCGCTACCGCGACAAAGTACCCTCCAAACTTTAGTGAGATTTCCTCAAACTCATCAAATAGTTCTAAGTCGGCCACCCTATCGTGTTCTAAACAATCTACGTATTGATTCCAATACGTATGGAGATCCATTGCCTCTGCTCTGGACCACTGCAAGGATAAAAATCTGTTTACTGCATGACGCATTGTCGGATAAGTCGAAACACATTTCAATGAAGAATTCAACTTATCAAAATGCTGCAACATTGTATGCGTAAAACCGTGAATGGACGGAAATGTGGGAATATGTTGTTCATACATTATAAAGAGACCTAAGAGAATTATTAGCTCACACTTTCGACGCGGCGGGGTATCGAGGATTAGGGGTATCACTGACCATTTTTACAATTCTTTCCAAAGAAACTTATGACAATATCCGCTATATGTCTCGGGACATAGGTCAAAACAACTTCACTTAACACCAGTATTGGTTTCTCCCAGTCCAGGCCAACTGTATCCAAAATCTTCCTTAGCTTTTCGCCTTGCGAAAGATCACAGCCAATAAGTTTGTAATTTTGACTATTAATCCTTACGCCTTCAGTATATGTACGAAATCTTTCTGCCTGTGCTTGCGCCACTTTAGGGGGCAAATCAGGTGGAAATGAAATTCGAGCGGCGTTCTCATAATGTGGAGATGTAAAGGGGAATATGATACCACTAAGTTTTTGGTCTGAGATGATAATATCGGTCTTACGATTGGCCAATTCAGGGAAGTCGATGTCAATAAATAAAGGGGTGTTGACGGAGGACTCCGAAAGAATTCGGAAAGCGGTTGGATCTGCAAGAAATCATGCGTTGGTAAATTCTTCATGACAATAAAATCCGCCGATAGACAGTATTGTGATTGCCAAACACGCCATCAAAACATCCAACAAGTCGAAGAGCATTACTAACCATACCCGCAACCGATATTGATGATCTGGGGCCTCTCCTTCCTATCAGAACATTCTTCCAAGAATCGCTGAACAATAGTATCAAGTAATTTCATACGAAGATAATAGCCACGATTTATCAATGGAGACCGTTTAGCTGGCTTGGCAACAACATGAGATATATATTGGTTCGTCGGAATGTACCCTTTCGATTCGGAGGAGTGTTTCGACACGATGGCGCTGTCATTTGTCAATTGGACAGGAACGGCGTGCTGAGTGAGGGCCGGATTCGTTGGGGCCATTGAAGTGTTGTGAGTCGGTGTTCGGATCGGCACCCAGAAAAAAGATCAATTTATATACAAAAAGAAAGGAGGTTTTTAGGTTTTAGCCTTGTCAACTATCGACGATGACCTGAGTCTGACGTGATCGCGGAGTAGATTTGTTTACAACATGTGAGCATCTCCATGGATACTCGTATCTGGAATAATTTATAAATGACATTTATTATTTTATTGTTCCTCCACCTCATTACTTCTTCGACTTCATTCTTCTGCTCTTTCCCAATCGTTTCTTCTTTCCTTTTGATTCACCACCAATGAATGCATTTGATTTCATTTTCTTCGCAGAAAACGTAAAATCTGCTGATGATTCTGCGGTGTTTGATTTTTTATGCCTCTTAGCCCCTCCAAATCCATATTTTGCATTCTTGGTTTCGCGCTTCTTATTTTTCCTCGACTTCTTGGTCCCTGGTCCACCTTTTTCGTTGTCATCATCTGAAACCGCGATATCAAATTCTTCCTCGAATGTGGTAGTAGAATCCTCATTCCGCTCTGTTTACGTTAATGGCAGGTCAGAACTGGTTGAAGCGAAATTTGAGAATAGAGCGATAAATAAATTGACGTACTTCTTTTCAAACTCTTAACTTTATCCTTAAGTTCTTTTTCTTTATCTTTTCGATCTTTCAATACTTCTTGTTGCCCTTTCTTTCCAAACTTTTTCATCTCTCTTAACTTCCTTGCCTCTTCGCTCTTTTTCACCTGTTCTGCCTCTTCTAAGAGCTTTTGTCGAACTCGGGACATATGATTATCAGTCTTTAACATTTCTGCAAAGTAATCGTCCGGTCGATGAAACGGAACGTTAAGGTCCAGAAGAATAGACCGACCATTGATAGCTGCTTCATGAGCTTGATTGTGGCTGTGGGAAGGGTTGCCGAAAAGAATACGTTAACGGTCTGATAGTTATTATACTTACGAGGACAGAGTACTTACAATGCCAATTCTCTAGTCAAATCGTCGTTTACATCTTCTATACTGATAACGTCCGTCGATGTCATTGAAAGACATTCCAAGAATGGCATCTGATCAGGGAATCGAATTTCTTCAAGAATTTGAAGCATAGCCTCCTAAGATAAAGCCAATTGATTAAAGGAAAATCCTCCATACCACTGCAATGATCATATCCGGAAGTTACCTTATTGTTTACGCTCTGACGCTCAAAAGCAGGTTTACTTGTTAAAGTCTCAACTGGGGCCATTTTCTATGCTTTCTGAGGGTATGTGGAAGCTGAGAATTCATTACGGGCACTTCAGATGACTTTATTATGAGTATCACGTGAATATTGTTACCTGGAGATGAAATCGAAATTCGGGCGTTTATTCAACTGTAATATGATATTAGTTGCAATGCCATCAGGAGTTTTAAATATCCGAATGATTTGATTCTACCATCATAGATTAAAGTTGATGGAAAAAAGAATGAAATTATCCGAGAACCCTCTTCTTTCTGCTCGTAGAATTGGCTGCAACGATCGTTAAATCCGTCTGCTGAGATATACTACATCCACAATACGTAAGTTTTCCCAAATTAATCATTGTAATGGACTGGGGCTTCATGATACGGATAATAAAGCGGGAAGTCACGTGATGCGAGGAATTGGTCTTCCACTTGGGTTTGCTGTCCTCAAAAGTTCCCTTTTTCCCGTTCCCTCTCCCTCCTCATTCTTCGTCATCTCTCTATATCTTTATATCCCTCCGTATCATTTCGTATTTTGCGCCTGATTCTTTCCCGTCATGGCATCACACGCTGCTCAACCAGTCAAGGATCCCAGAATGACGGCTTCCGAGGCGTTCGCTATTAACGCAGCCGCCGTTACTAGAGATTACGTAGTTCAACCACGTTTAGGTATATATCAAGACCAGAATAAATCAATCATTCTTGCGTCTGTGTCATTTGGTTGGGAAATAATGCAAAGTGAAACGTATATCTGTTTGCCGGTGTTTTGTCCGCGAAATTGCCGGCATTATTTATTTTCGTCCGTAACGCTGCCGTTTTCGGCGATATTTCGCCTATTCAGATTCTAAAATTCAGTTTTCCGTTTCGAAACTGTTGAAAGATTTGACCTACAGCATATGGTGGACGTGAAGCAACTGTATTATGCAACTTAAAAGAACGATGACTGATTCTAACCAATCTCTTGTAATCAATTCCTAGATTACCGAACTGTCGCCGGTGTAAATGGACCGTTAGTTATTTTAGATAATGTCAAGGTAATTGTCTAATAGAGGCAGCAATGAAGATGGAATCCATCGCCGTTGCTTTATTTAACTCATCATCACTTCATCGATGGTTGCTAATCAAAAGAATTGTCTGTATGGATACGCTTGTTCCCGCGATTCCAGTTTCCAAAATACTCAGAAATTGTGGAACTCACCCTACCGGACGGATCGAAACGCGCCGGCCAAGTTCTTGAAGTTTCCGGCAAACGAGCGGTTGTACAAGTGTTTGAAGGGACTCACGGAGTAGACGCCAAAGCGACACATGTAGAATTTACAGGAAATGTATTGAAAATGCCGGTATCCGAAGATATGTTGGGACGAGTTTTCAACGGGTCCGGCAAGGGTATTGATAGAGGTCCAAAAGTGTTCGCCGAGGATCATTTAGATATCAACGGTGCGTGTCCATTAAAGACGTTTACAAGTGTCATCCGTGACTGAATGGTTGGTCTTGTAGGCCAACCTATCAATCCGAACTCTCGCGTATATCCTGAAGAAATGATTCAAACCGGTATTTCTGCCATTGACACTATGAACTCGATTGCTCGAGGGCAGAAAATCCCTATTTTCTCAGCCGCTGGTCTTCCACACAATGAAGTAAGTCTTCGAAGGACCTTCTCACTTCGGCTCATCTGGGGTGAACGATATTTAATTCTGCAATTTTTTTCCAGATTGCGGCTCAAATTTGTCGTCAAGCCGGCCTTGTGCGTAAACAAACTATTACCAAGAGTGTCTTGGATGGTCACGAAGATAATTTCGCCATCGTGTTCGGTGCTATGGGTGTTCGTAGATTTCTTGGATTTCTGCACGAAAATCTTTAAAAAACTCTCGAAAAGCTCACATTTTGTGCCGCCAGGTTAACATGGAAACTGCCCGATTTTTCAAGCAAGATTTCGAGGAAAATGGGTCAATCGAACGTGTTACTTTGTTCTTGAATTTGGCCAACGATCCAACGTAAGTAATGGAGTGTATTTGTATTAGATCTATTTTAAAGTTTGTTCATCTCTTCCCTCCTTTGTAGTATTGAAAGAATTATCACACCTCGTCTTGCCCTTACCGCTGCCGAATACTACGCTTACCAACTTGAGAAGCATGTTCTTGTCATTCTTACTGATATGTCATCTTACGCTGATGCTCTGCGTGAGGTTTCGGCAGCAAGAGAGGAAGTCCCGGGTCGTAGAGGTTATCCTGGTTATATGTACACTGATTTAAGTACAATTTATGAACGTGCCGGGCGTGTTGAAGGCAGAAACGGCAGTATTACTCAAATTCCCATTTTAACTATGCCTAACGACGGTTTGTGATTTCTTTTTGGTTGTCTCTTGCAGCTCCACTTCATGTTGACAATTGATACCGTTATCGTACCTTTTTTTGGTATAGATATCACACATCCCATTCCGGATCTTACTGGGTACATTACGGAAGGACAAATCTTTGTCGACCGTCAGTTACATAACCGACAAATCTACCCACCAATCAACGTTCTTCCTTCCTTGTCTCGGTTAATGAAAAGTGCTATCGGTGAAGGCATGACTAGAAGAGATCATGGTGATGTCAGTAATCAACTGGTGAGTGTCTTTCCCTTTATTGCATTCAGTCTTCCCTCTGTTGTTAACTCTTATTGTTATGGTGCGTTACGATACCTTCTTAGTATGCGAAATATGCCATCGGTCGTGATGCAGCCGCCATGAAAGCCGTCGTCGGTGAGGAAGCTTTGAATCAGGAAGACAAGCTTTCGTTAGAATTTTTGGAAAAATTCGAAAAGACATATATCAGTCAAGGTAAAATCTCTTTCCCTTGATTCTCTCTCGTTTCTGTCATTGTATAAACGTCTAATTCATCCGATTGCATCTTTCCATTCACAATTTGTTTCAGGATACTACGAAGCCCGATCTATCTATGAATCCCTTGACCTCGCTTGGTCACTTTTACGAATTTTCCCGAAAGAACTGTTGAATCGTGTGTCCCCAAAGTACATCCAAGAATTTTACGCGAGAGATCGAAAGGCTGGAGCTCCTGGTTCTTAGGGTTAAAATTTTGGAGAGTATATATGGCAAATTTCAAGTGGAAGAATTGGATGTAACGTTATTCACGGGATAGGGTTGGATATGACGGGATTCCTTTAAATAGCAAATATATTGTTATATTTTTCGGTCGAGTTAGAAAGTCATCTGTACTTGGCGTTAAAATCTCAAAATCTATCTTGACAAACATTGACAAGCTCTGTGTCTTCATGCATGTTTGGTAGTAATATCTTCTGAAACTATTGCCATTGATTCAACATTTGTGCTTCCATTGGCGGGTTGCCTCATAAAGGGTGGAATCGGACCTCGTCCTGGTTGCCGTGATGCTAAAAACAATTCATCAGGAAAGAAGGGACCATGACCATACCAAATAGATACGGTGCCAAATATTGATGTATTGAGATAAATCTGAACTATATTGATAGAATACACATGATGAATCCAGAATATGTCCACCCACATCCACGACGCCCTCATACTGAACGTGGTATTCAAATTGAATACTTTGAATATACTCCTGCCACTTTACTCAAAATCGAATACTACTTGATTAACTTTGAATACCCCCACGAATAACTCTTTTTGGAGGTCTATACAATTTCGGAATCAAGTTCCACTGAAACGGTGTGAACGCGAATTTTTTGTAATCTTGTGTTCCTACTGTACTTGTCGTATTCATCGCCACATTAATCTCGTTAGATGACACATTTTCCCAATCTTCTTCTGTTATTTCTGGTTCGTGACTTAACGTTGATGATGACGGTATTTTAGAAACCGAAGGACGATGTGGGTGTACCAATGATGACGAAGAAGAAGAAAATGAAGGGAAAGATGATGATTGAAATGAGTTCCATGGTGTTAAGTTTCTTTCTACGTTACCGAGACGAACACCGACTTCTGATCGCATTGTGTTGAGTAGATTTTCAATCATGGAGGAAGATAATCCATAAGTGGTTTGTATAAAGAGTACTTGTTCGAGGGTAACACTCATTGCGGTTCGATCTTTGGCGCTTTTGCAAGAAATAAAACGGGTGGTTGTGGTTGGATGGGAACCAAAGGGTGGGAGTAATGTTAACGACGGGTTTAAAGGGTTCGAAGAAACGGAAGAAGTGGAAGAGGAGGATTGAGAGAATAATGAGGAGGTGAATTGGGTATGTTCGGAATCAAGGTATACAAAAGTGGATCCTAATACTCTGGTGATTTGATCTGCGATGATTAGGATATCTGTATTTTTTGTTCCGACTAATTTTGATGCCCACGTCTTGCCACTCGACCCCATTCCGGTTGACGATCCAGCAAAATTGGTTTCATCCAGTTTCTCGCGGCCTCCAGACGTAACAAGACTATTCAGTTCCCGAACTAATAAATCTAGATACTCCAAGCCTAAAGATACCCTATCTTTACTGAATTTTAAATTTGTGGCGGTTCGAATCCAGTCTTTGTATTTTAAGACGTAGAGGTTCAATGTACTTAAACTGTCGCTGTTAATTTCGTCTTGAAGTCTTGTTTGTCCGAGAACGTTGGCGAGGCTTTGTTGTTCGTTGATACCTTGAGTGAAGAGTACCGGGATAATGGAAACTGTTTTACCGTGTTGAAGAGGGAGGGGAAGTGCAGAGAAATGTTTAGACGGTATGCCAAGTGAGAGGGTGAGATTGGTACGGGTTCCGGTGATTTTGACATGGTTGGGATGAAGCGCAGAGATGATTTCTGTTATCGAAGTAGGACGCGACGGAAGAAATGGAGATGACGGCTCGGAAACAGAATCAAGAGGATGGAAAGAAAGTTTGACTCGAGCCTTTAAATCGTTTACAGCGTTCCTGTAATCTTCCAACATGCCGTACTCGTTACCATGGCTACTCAGCAAACTCTCAAATTGGATGAACCATCCAACGTGAAGCAACTGCTGCCAAAAGAAGTCTACAACATCCACCTTCTTTCTCTTTGTTTCGTTCACGTCGTTATCTCCAACATGATCTTCAAGAATATCTTTCCAGATCTTCTCGGCATGAGATATCCAACCATCAATATTCCTGACTAATCCCGTCACCACCGCTCCTAGTAACTGCGAAAAACAAATGTCATTACGCTTTCTGGTAGTTTGCCAAGTTGGTGGCGCTTCGAATTTCACGTCCAAAAGTAAATGATAATGATCAATCAAAGCCACCACTCCAACATAAAATTCATGTACATCCTTGACCAATGGTTCCATTGAAATAGAAAGCTCCGAAAACGAATCAGGGATGGAGAGCGTAGAAAGAGCCGAAGAAAGGGCTTTGAATTTGATGTCTGCATCCGCATCTGCTGATTGACGTTCAGATTCAATGTCGGGAGGATTCAAAGCAATCAGCAATCGTTGTCCTGATACCGTGAATTTTGGAATCGTTTCTTCGAATAACCGGAAGCCTATTTGTTTAATTTCCATCGCAAAACCGGGTTTACCACCGATTTGACAGTCTTTAAGGGCGTCTAATAGGTTCATACCCAAAGTTACTAGTTCACGGGAAATATAAGACACTTCTTTGAAGAGGCTTTCGAATTCTGAAACATGTCGCTCGGGATGGACTAGAATTGTATCTTTGGTTGCAACGTTTTTGAGACGGTCCATAGCAGAGTGCAGCGACTTGTAGAATGAGGTAATGTCGGACTTGATAGTGGAGGCAGACTGATAAGAGGCATGAGCGATAAGTTTATCGACCGGTGGGATGTCCGACGGTAGTTTGGACAATGTGATGTTGTAGTGAGGGATAGCAGGTTTTCTGAATCCAAGGGCATGTGCAGTGGGAGCACCAAAAGTTGTCACGGAAATGCGAGAAGGTGCTAAAACAATATCCAATTTGATTAGCGGGTCGAACTCGTCGATACGACTCTGCTGTACGAATTTAACATATAGACGTACCTTTATCACCATCTCCATTGAACACTTCTAACTCTTGAACCACACAATTCAATGTACACCATTGTACATCTTCCTCCACCTTTTCAATACTCTTCCTCAACAATCCTAAGATTCCCTTTGAATCGACCCCATCAACCTCTACCTGTTTCTTGATTCTTCTTTCCAACCCTCTCTTGATTCCTTCGTAATAGCTCAAGAGCTGCTTATGGACATCTAACTGTCTCAACCTTACAATTTCAACGTCAGCTGACTGAGTCAGTTTTGGGTGAGAAGTATTCAGATTTTCAAGGTCAGTAATGTATGCTCTTTCTTGACCGATGTACAGAGTTAAGAGTTGGTGCGGTACTAAGAATGGATAAGTCGATTCGATGAGAGTTTCACGAATTTGTAAGGCTGGGGTGGTCGGAGTAGTGTAAATTTGTGATAAAAATTTGGAAACGGGAGGGGTGATGTACGAGAGCAAAGAGTACGGCCGCGAAGGAAGAGGCTAGGAAAATTTGATGATTCAGTTAATCTTAAACAGGACGGAAAAGTTTGATGTGTGGTGCCAAGCAAACCTTGATAGCTTTCATGATAACATTGCCTATTTTTACTGATAAATCATCCTTGAATCTGAATTCAATCTCTTGAGTATTCTCTACATCGGGATTCAGTTTAACCAAGCTACTTGAAAGCATTTGAGTGTGTATGGGGTTTTGATCTTGATGAATCATATTCAACCGTATCTTCAGGCCTTGGCTGACATCTGATCTGAGGATTCGACAAGTCGCGTAAAAGCAAACTTCAGTTTCGGCCAGCTGGTAATCTGGCATTAATATAATTTGGTATGTTGAGTTGAAGCAAAGGTGAAGATTGGGATACGCTTACCTTGATGTCTGCAACATCTGTAATGGCAATTTCACGGCTATCGGTGCTTAAAGTTGGGACTGTACTTATTGTTAGCATGAGGCCTTTACCAGGGGTGATGGATATTTCTGGCGACAAGGTCAAAGGAGGAGCAGCCGTTAATTTTAGCGAGAAAGAAAACATAATAGTGTCTGCGTCCATGTCTACAAGAAAAAGAAGCCTCGGTTAGAAATTTCGAGATGGACATTGACTGAGACTAAGGGTTTTCAAAGCAAATCACCTGTTTTCTCGCTAATAAGCGGTTGTAGGATGTTTTGTTCTTCTGTAATTTCAGTTTGATCCTTCTCATCTGTCAGTGTCGATTCATTGAGATTTTCAGCGCCGGCTTTGACTAATTCCTTTGCCTTTGGTTCTCCTTTAGCTAGCCCTTTCATTAAGGCAACCTCTTCTTTTAACTTTTGAATTTCAGCTTGCAAAATCCCAATACTTGCAGATTCTATGGCTTTTATCCAAGCAATCAATTCATCCTGTGAAGCGGTGCCCAGCACGTATTCTCGTCCGGACGTGGGTGAAGCAAAGTTAATTTTAAATTTGTACGGAGGGGTACTTGACTCGGACAAAGTGGTTTGCGAATAGGACGATGACTCTGTTATGGGTAGTGGAGTCACAAAATGGTGTTCCAACAAAATGAATCCTTGTGGGGTATGTTCCTGTGGGGGATTTACAAAAAGGGGCGTTAATTGCAGCCATGGATTTTGATTAAAACCAGGACGCGAGGTGAGGCCGTAGATGGGGCAAAGTGGAAAGGGACTGCAGGAGGAAACGTTGTGTGATTACTAGAGAGTAGAATGAGGGTACATACGGCTCTTGTGCGGAAATAAAACAGCATATTTCCCTTTAGGACGCACCATCTTTGACGGAATCCTTCGTCGGGTTGGGGCGGAGATTGGGCTTGTGAGTTGGATCTGTACTTTGAGGAGGAGGCAAAGACGAAGGAGGAGAGTGAGGAGATGGCGGCCGGGGTTGAGGTCTCGCCCTTTTTCCATAGGTAGCCCTGTATGGAGATGAGGGTTGGTGAGGCTGCGTAGTAGACGACGTCGGGTTCGTTGAATCTCATTCTTCTTGCGGTGGAGAGCAGCAGCGGGGGCAGCGGTGCACAGAGCGGGATGTAGAGAGGGAGTGCGGCAGTGTATACAGCAGAGAGTGCAGTAGCAGTGTATACAGTAGAGAGTGCAGTAGCAGTGTATACAGTAGAGAGTGGAGTAATGTAGTAGCTATGCAGTGGTGTGGACTGTGTATCCATGTCTGCTGCGTTGTCTGCTCAACTCACTCTGCTCGATTCTCCAACTCCCCACTCCATCGCTATTACCACCCCATACTCTCTCTTCCACTCCACTCCACTCAACCATGGATTCAGAGGTCCCCGAAGGCCAGCAAGAGATCTCCCTCTCCGTGGAAGACACAAAGTACGTCCTTTTTCTTTCGCTCTATCTCGTCCGCCCCGCCCAACCCCTGCCCCCGTCCTCTTGTTGATTTACTCCCTCTCTTCATCCATCTAACCCCTCTTCCCTTTGCCAAGTATTCTGCGTGCTCAATTGGGTCTGAAACCCCTCGACACCTCAGGATCTGATCATCAGAAAAAGGCAGAAGATAATTTCGCCCAGTACAAGGCCGATCAGGCAAAACAAAAACGTGAAAAGGAACTCGCCGATCGAATTGCAAAGTAAATATTGCCATTTCTAAGCCTGGATTCCATTCGAGGTCCACACTCTGTACACAAAATCTAACATTGATATGTGACCCTTAACGTAGGGCCCGAGATAAGCGAAAATTACACTCAAAGTTGACAGGAAAGCATTTAGGTGAAGCCGATGAAGAGGATATAACAGACCCCATGAAATGGATCGAAAGGCAGAAACAATTGGCGGCCCAAAGAGCCAAAGAAATGGACGAATTGGATGAATTAGAACTGTCTAACGGCGCAGCAAAGGAGAAAAAGGTCAAAAAGAAGACACCTCAACCAGACTACTCTGGCCGTAAGTACTCGAGTCCCGTACAATCTTTAAAGTATCTACACTGACCATCGTACATACTTCTGTTGCTGTCTGTAGGCGATTTATCAGGACTCAAGGTTGGGCATCGACTAGAAGATATCGCCGAAAATGGTGAAGTCATCATGACACTGAAGGACCGAGGTGTTCTGGACGGTACGTAGCTTTTCAACTTTTGCAATTCAGCACAAATTGCCCAGTGATTGAATATTTGATTGTCAACAACAGAAAACGATGACGACGAACTTGTAAATGTCGACCTCATGGACAAGGATAAAGTAAGAGAGAATTTGGAAGCAAAAAAGAAAAAGACAGCCTATAATGCATACGATGATGAAGAATTTGATACTGGTGTGATTGGTAAACGTAGTATCTTGTCCCAGTATGATGACGAAATTGGCGGCAAAAAGAAACAGGTATGGAAATTTGATCGACTTGTGGTTGCTCAAAAGAACCATTCATAACATTTGGTTGCGATACCTAGGGATTTGTAATTAGTGCTGGTGGAGAAATTTCACTCCAGTCGGAGAAAAAGAAGCAGGAAGTGTCAGAAAAAATGAAAGCTCAAGCCGTCGCTCTATCCTATGACAGTACGTTCTTTACTAAATTTCTTTATTAAAATACTACAACGACACCAACAGTTGTTTCGATTGTGCTTAGAAATGAAAGAAGTTCGCGATTATTACACGCAGGAAGAATTGGTTGCGTTCAAAAAGCCAAAAGAGAAAAAGGTTTGTGGTCATGTTTATTTAACCATCTACCTATTTCTTATCTTTTAATCGTCTCGAAACGACAGAAAAAGAAACGTGTCCGAAAAAGGACCACTGAGACGGAGAACTTAGAAAGTCAGGAAAATGGAGGGTCCGTAGGAAATGGCGACGCCATGGAGGAGGATCAACCAGAAAGCGCTACCGTCTCCAAATATCAGTATTCTAACGCCGCCTCTACTACCACCGACATGAGTTTTGTCGATGATGATGACCTTCAGTCTGCACTAGCCAGAGCACGAAGGCTAGCTGTCAAAAAGGAAAAGAAGGCAAAATCATCAGTCGAAGCGATTGCGGACGCATTGCATCTGCAACAAAATGAATCTACGGTGGAAGGAGCCGGAATCAGCGCTGAGGACTTATTATATCGGGTTGGTGCCAGTGCTAATGCGGATGACGCCGACGAAGAAGAAGAAGATACCGGATTAGTGTTTGATGATACGACAGAATTTGTGAGGAGTTTACCGTCGGCAAGTGACATGTTGACTCGAGCCCAAGAGAATATTGAAAAATTGAGAGATGCAGGCACCAGGGGCGGAACGGAAACGGTGAAGCCGGGAGTGGCAATGAAGAAACGCAGAGATTCGCGGGAAGAGGATGAGATGGATCTAGATGAAGATGTGAAGGTGAAACAAGAAGATGATGATACTAATTTGGTGAGTTATTACCAGTAGTTGCAATTCAATTCAGTCGATATAGGACTCATCCACCATATTTCACTTTAAGGGCGCCGGTATCGAAGAAGAACCAGTCGTTTCCCACGGTCTTGCTGCCACTCTGAAGCTCTTAAAGCAAAAAGGTTGGTCATCCTCAAAAAAATTTTCCTGATTCCGTGCGATTTGCCTCTTTTTTTCTAGTTGAATCATAACTGATTTATTTAATCCGTCGTCAGGTTATCTTGAGCAACGAACTGCCGAAGATATTGAAAGGGAACGAAAAATGCAAGATCGAGAAAAATGGTTAATAGAACAACGAAAATTGGAAAAACTTCGAGAATTAGAGACCAAAGACGGCAAAAATCAAATGTCGAAAAGCCGGTATGAGCTTGAACGAAAAGAACGTGAAAAGGCCAGAGAATTGGAAATGAGATTTAGAGATTATCAACCTGTGGTGAATCTAAAATACACTGACGAAACCGGAAATGAGTTGACTGCGAAACAGGTAAACCTCTCGTCGCATCATTCATTTCATTTTGTATTTTAGTATTGCATCCCATTAACAATCACATGATAAATAGGCATTCAAGCAATTATCTCACAAATTCCACGGTAAAGCTCCTGGTAAAAATAAAGTTGAGAGGAAACTCAAGAAATTGGAAGAAGAGAAACGAAGGTTGAATATGAGTAGTACGGATACCCCATTAGGCATGTCGAATGCCCTAGTGGAAAAACAGAAACAATTGGGAACAGCTCATCTGGTGCTGAGTGTAGGAAATCGGGGGTTAGTTAAACGAACCAAGCTCGGTTGTTAAGCACTCACTAATTTTGGATTTTCTTTTTCTTTAGTGTTGTTCAAGGTTCATTCATTACGAGTTCTTCTGGGACTGGATCTAGCATACGTGAGACTTCGGCGGCCGCCTCCAAGAGTACACTGGAATCAGAACCTATAGGATCCATCGAAAGTACAGGCCGATCACAGATTATTCAAAGTGCGCCTCCGCTAGATGTAAATAGGGAGAAAGTGGCGTTTGGGTTAGCGGCTGGAGTCAAGCGGAAAGGCACCGAAGGGGAGAGTGAGGTCAACGGGCAAGGGAATAAGAGGCATAAAGGAGAATAATAAAGTAATATTTTGATCACGGTGTTTACTCGTTGACATGAATGCAAAGACATCAAGACGACAAGTTAGACAATGATGCGTTCCAATCGCAATGATTTGATGAGCTAATCAAAGAATGCGATGGACCAGGCGTGGAAATTGCAAGTCCATGTTGTGTGGGCAGCGGGCCGAATTCCAAAGTAGAGCTTACGACATTCCGAGGGCCTTTTATTATATATTTCATACATATACGGAACCCATTCACAAAATGGCAACCAACTATGTTGTCACTGCCCATCCTGCATCGTCCGTCTCGCACGCCCTCAAAGCCAACTTTACTAGTTCCGATGACATCAATCTAGTACTAAGGTAAACTCAACCCAGCAAAATCACCCCGATCTATTTCTTTCCGGGCCTCTATTGCTTCTGATACTTGTGATATATTATCTGTGTGACTATCCTCATCCTCGGACTGAACACCTAACTATATGACATTACTTTTGCTTACGTCCTATCCTTGCAAATTGCAGCAAATCCACGCGGATCGAAATATATACTTTCCATGACGAGGGATTACGTTTAGTCACTGAAGTACCGGTATACGGAAGAATACTAGTATTGGAGTCGTACAGACCTAGTGTATGTCACCCTTTTTTCTAGCGATTTAGAAGGAAATAGTTGATGGCGTCAGACTCGGGCGTTGAAGTTAACAAGTGTTATTCAGTTTGGAAAGAAAGAAAAGATAAATCAATCAATGAAATCTGAAATATTAATTTTTTCTTTTTTATGAATGGGTGGTATTTACAGGGTCGAGATACCGATCTTCTTTTCATCGCTACAGAACGATACAAGTATATTGTTCTAAGCTACGATCCAGTAACATCATCGATCAAAACAGAATCCTCAGGAGATTTACGTGATAAAACAGGTCGACAAACAGAAAATGGTCAAATAGGAATTATCGATCCTCAATGTTCGATGATTTTGTTGCATTTGTACCAGGGTTTGGTGAGAGCTTTGCCCATGGAAACTAGGGCTAAAGTGACGGGTAAATTGTCGACGGCGAGTGCGGTGGAAAGTTTGACAAAAGTTAAGAATTCTAGGTTTTCTAGAGGACAAGAGAAGGAAAAAGAAAAAGAAAAGACAATGAAGGTGGGGGATGTGAATGATTCGTTTAATATGAGGTTCGTAATGAATATCTCTTTGCCGTTCGTTAGCTCCTTAATTATCTTTCGTCATGCAATCATGCGCTGATGTTGAACTTTTGACATTATAATCATTCATTTGGCGGATATTTCCAGAATCGATGAATTAAATATCATCGATATGGCCTTCTTGCATGGATTTTCAAAACCCACGTTATGTGTGTTATATCAAGACGAAAGAGAACTTCGTTTCGTTAAAACCTACAAAGTCGATGTCGAACAAAAGGAATTGACGGAAGGACCTTGGAAAAAGAGACCAGTAGAAGCAAATGCCAACATTTTGATTCCGGTGCCGTTACCTTCTGGTATGTTCAAATCTGTGATTGTGGAATCCAGATAATTTTCAAGGTTTTCCTTTGATGAAAACTCGAGACTAATAAATCTGAATAAAGGTGGGCTGCTGGTTGTCGGGCAGGAAACAATCATGTATATCAATCCTAAAGGAGCTCCTATCACATTACCAACTTCATTCTCAGTCATCCGATCGTGAGTTTTTACAACTTATTTGTGGGTGGAATATAACCACAGGGGAGTTCATCATTGACGGGTTTCTGGTGTAGATTCTCCCATGTCGATACCGACGGACGACGAATTATCCTTGCCGATAGTTTAGGATACCTCCACTTATTATTTTTGATTAAAGATCAACAGGATCCGAGTCATGTCGTTGAATTGACTGTGACCAAGATGGGTCAGGTAAGCCGAGCAAGTGATTTTGATCCACCCAAAGTCGTGGGTTGACTGACAATTTATAATTGTAGACTACTACTCCTTCTTCCATCTCCTATCTGGATAACGGCTTTGCTTTCATCGGTTCTCATTTCGGCGACTCACAATTGGTGCGACTCACAGCTGAACCGAACGAAGACGATTCATGTGTCGAAATCGTAGATGAGTACCCTAATCTGGCCCCGATTCTTGACTTTGTTGTTGTCGATATTGAAAAGCAAGGACAAGGACAGATAGTAGCATGTTGCGGTGGATTTAAAGATGCGTCGGTTCGAGTAGTTAGAAATGGAATCGGTATCACCGAACATGCTAGTATCGAGGCTGATGGTATCAAAGGAATGTGGGCACTCAGGAGTAGCTTCGAGGAAACGTAAGACTGATATTTTGAAAGCGCAGCTTGGTGGAGGGACATGGAAGCTGACTTTTGTTTTGTTTTTGGTTTAAAAAGGATGGATACTATGCTCGTTGTTACATTCTTTAATCATACCGTGATTGCTGGATTTGACGAGGAAGGTGCTTTTGGTGAAATACCTAGTCCCGGATTGAAGTGCGATGAATCAACTTTATGGTGTGGCACCGTATTGGGCGATATGTGGGTCCAAGTACGTTTTCTAGTATTCCCCAAAGAGTCTTGTTCATTTCGTCCTGACGTATTCCAATAGATTACACCTTCCGGAATTTACGCAGTCAATTGCAAGACTCATGAATTATTGTCATCGTGGGCTCCTCAGACGGGGAGGAATATCATTCTAGCATCCGCCAATCCTTCTCAAGCAGTCGTTGCTCTCGGTGGTGGTGAATTGGTATACCTGGAATATCAGAATTCGAGTATCGTTGAAATAGGGTAAACTTTCTTCAGGAGTCCAAATACTCTTTCCATGATTATTCAAACTTTCTTCTATTACTTGCCTTTTATGATTTAGGCGAACCCAGTTCCCAACAGACATTGGGTCCCTTGATATCACTCCAATCGACATTGAGAACCCGAATCGCTCGGATACCTGTGCAGTTGGGTTATGGACAGAAATTAGCATTAGATTGCTGCGTTTACCCACGCTACAAGAAGACCACAAAGAACTGCTAGGTGGTACAGCTGAAATTCGTTCGATTTTGAGAGCCAATTTAGATGGGTTCGTGTACATGTTGTGTGCATTAGGTGACTATATTTTTGCTTCTATTCATTATTTTATTTTACATGGTTACTGATAAGCTATGGTTAGGTGATGGTCATATGATTTCATTCAGTTTCAATCCCACTACCATGACGCTATCCGATCGGAAAAAAGTATCGTTGGGCAGCGCACAAGTGATATTGACTCCATTCAAGATTAACGGTCAATTAAATATCTTTGCTTGCTCGGATCGTCCAGCTGTTGTGTACAGCAAAAATGGAAAATTGCTTTACTCTAATGTGAATCAAAAGGTAGATTTTCCGATTCTTACTTATGTAGAAATAGTCTTTACTCAACTCATGTTTGTTTCCATGCATAGGATATCACATACATGTGTCCTTTCAACGCACCAGATTTACCGGACTCCCTCGTTTTTGCTACCGCGTCAAGTTACACTATTGGAAGCATTGATTCAATTCAGAAGCTTCATATCCAGAAAATTCCATTGAACGGAGAGTCTGCACGTAGAATAGCGTACCAGGAGGAAAATAAAACACTTGCGCTTGCAACTCATAAGCCTATGGATGAGGAAAACCCTGCCTGGCAAGAAACAGGATATATTAAACTTCTTGACGCCCAAACTTACGAGAGTAAGTAATTTATTTCTCCCATTCTTATTTCAATTTTGACGAAGAAGGTATATAGTGGCTAATTGTCTCTCTTTAAAAGTTCGACACTCGGTCGGTTTGGAAAGCTTTGAGTCACCCCTTTCCGTTGCTTCTGTTACATTTCAAAATGTGGACGGTCCTTGTTATGCAGTTGGAACAGCATTTGTCTATCCTAATGAAGATGAACCAACAAAAGGTCGCATATTAGTGTATCAAGTGAACGAGTCGGGAATGTTGCGGTTGATCAGTAGTATTGACGTGCCGGGGGCTGTGTATAATGTGGTACCATTCAATGGCAAACTACTAGCTAGTGTGACAAACACAGTACGTTGATTCCTGATTTCTCTCACTGATTTAGACTGCTTTCATAACTTTAGCTAACTTTGTATTCCGTCAGGTGCGATTATACGATCTGATAGCTCCGGAAGGTATTGACGCGAGTGCGGATACACTTACGCTGAAACAGATGTGTATCGATCACGGCCATATCCTCGCTCTGTATCTGGCTACTCGTGGTGATTTTGTCATCGTTGGTGATTTAATGCGATCAATCTCGGTTCTCCTTTATAAACCTGAAGTCAATAAATTAGAAGAAGTAGCTTATGATTCGACACCGAATTGGATGACATCTGTTGAGTCTCTAGATCAAGATCATTTTGTGGGAACAGATATTTCGTTTAACATTTTCTCGGTGAGAAGAAACACGGATGCGACAACAGAAGATGACAGACGTCGTCTTGAAACCGTCGGAGAATTTCATTTAGGTGAATTTATTAATCGAGTTCGACAAGGTTCGTCATTGAAGTTTTCTAATTTTTGATACATAAAATTTCTGCTTAGGTAAACCAATTCGTTAACCGTTCATCCATAATATTGATGATATAGGCTCAATCGTTATGACCGATCCCGAAGCTACTGCTAGTCCGCAATTTCTTTACGCATCAGTCAATGGTGCCATTCATGTCTTGGCCACTCTTCCACAACAACAATTTGATATTCTTGAAAAGTTACAAAGAAATTTAGCCATTTTGTACCCTGGTGTCGGTGGTCTAAGCCACAAAGAGTATGTGGATTGAGTCTTTGAAACCACTTAATATGAATACTGATACGACTTCATGAACAGATGGCGGTCCTTCTCAAACGAACGAAAAACAGTACCTCCTAAAGGTTTTATTGATGGTGATTTGGTTGAAACGATTTTAGATTTATCTAGGGATGCCGTTCAAGATGTCATTCAAGGAAAAAAAGGTGGCGAAAAATTAAACACAACTGTGGATGATTTGTTGCGGTTAGTCGAAGATGTGAGCCGGGTTCATTAATGGGACGGTAATATACACGAAATGTATCATTAGGGCATTCTATACTCTGTACAGTTTTCATTCGCTGTTTATGTAGTTATTTGGTTGTAGTATGTTTTTCATGTTGTGATTATCCGAGAATGCCGCTTTCCTTTGTGACTGTTGAAAAGAAAGTCTTGAAACAACTCCTTTATTTCATTGATTGAATTACAATTAATATACATCTCTCTGAAACGAGAAAATATGTAGCAAATATTATCCATCTCGCCGCCAACTGATTTTAAATCGTTGTTTTTCATTTTGATTATTCCTTCGAGGGAGGCTTCAGCTGCCTCATAATTTATTCGCATCGTATGTGCTCAACATTTAACATCATATTCTCAGATGACAATGGCGTCTAGCTTCTTCAACACGTCATCCAATCCTTTCCAACTTTCGGCTTTGCCTTGCCATCTCACCACTTTTTTCCCCCCACCTTGGCCACCACCACCCTTCAAGTCATTTACACCGTCAGTCAGATTCTTCACAACTGTTTTTATCTGGTCCGAGTAGCCTAGCACAAGTACTGAGCCTCCCGATTTGACTGTCCCGGTAGTGAAGACATAGACAACTTTTGTGATGCTTTGATCGGATTGTAATGATGAGGCGAGGAGCTGAGGAAATGATAAATTAGACGGACTTGACCGGTGATGGTGGATGACCAGAGAGCAAGGATCTGATTGATTTTCATTTTTGATATTTATGGCTTCCAATTGAATTGAAGCTAGCCGAAATTTGATTTTCTCTATCACTGCATTTGCCACTTCCTTCCATAACACTTTCATCAATTTAGCATCTTCCCTCGTCTGTTTTAATACCCCGTCCATTCTGCTATAAAAGTCATCGGGTGGACATGATAGTAACGAAGTCAAGGTACGATCGCGCAGAAAGGATGAGTGAAGGGAAGATAAAACCCGATTGCCGACGAGAAAGGACAGACGAATATTACTAAATCGTACAGATTCTGTGTGAAGCAGTTTGATGGCCTGAGAAATTGAAAGATCGGTTAGATAGCTTCATAAATTGACAAAGGCACGACTGTCACGGCACTCACCTGCATTTCTGCCGTATTTCGCAAATGAGTCCCACAGCAAGGATTGAGATCAACTTGGTCAATTTCAATATATCGAATGACAACGTTATTTTCATCGTTTATGGTTTTTAGATCATTTGGTAGTTCTTTCGAAGGCTCTCTCATTGTTGTAGTTTCTCCTTGCTGAGGCAGATCCTGTCCTGACGGCGTTATCACACGTATCGGACGAGAGGCGCGGATATGCTGGTTGACAATGGATTCTAGTCGATCAATGTGGGGCTGGGTCAGCGGTGGAATTCCATCGGTGACGGCTATTTCAATTGAACATGTCGAGGGTCCGAATGCCCAAGATACAGTGTTCCATCCCAACTCTTTCTCGGCTACAGCGCTTAGCAAATGTTGACCTGAATGTTGCTGCATGGCATCATATCGCCTTTCCCAGTCTACTTCTACCGTTACCACGCATCCTTTTTCTACAGGAGATGAAAGGAAATGAATGGTATCAAGACCGATGCGCTGCACGTTATGTATTTTAATATTCGAATTTATGACTCCGGTATCTGCGGGTTGTCCGCCGCCTAAGAAATCACTGGGGACGTTACTTATGTTGCCAACCAGACGGCTCCTATCAAAGTCTATATCGTACCTTCAGGGAAGACAACTGATCGATTTTTTTAAATTACACAGTAATTTTGTGGTCAGTGGATCGATTCAGAACGGGATTCAATCAATATGGTTATAGGAGAATGGCAACCACACCTGTGTCTAAAAGTTTTACTTCATAAAGTCCGTCTTTGTTAGGAGCAGAAGAACAGTCGATGACTGTTGTCGATATTGCCTTTTGATAGGAGTCTTTTTGGCATGCGAGAGCACCGATAGGAGCAGGCACCGTCATGTTGTAATTAATATTCGTCGGATTTAATATGGATTTCAGCGAGAGTGCCCAGATTTAAGTACGGTCGCCGATAATCCGAATCAAGGCGCCTGTTGATCTCAACAGCCAACACGTGAAGATACGTTCATATCTTATCCATAAAGATGTAATACTATCCAACCGTTCTTAAGCTGTTGAAACGATAATTTTCGACATTGAGGATTTCGTTAGATTATTAATCGTATTATTTTATCCAAGAGTAAGTAATTTCTCGGCCTCGGAATCACGTGACAAACACAAACAACTTTCCTTGCTGCCTATCCTTCGAAGTAACTTACAACTTCCACAAAAACATCCACAGCAGTACAGATCAAGTGATAGGATATGGACACTCCGCCAGACACACTCACTCCATTGCCAGAAACTCCTGCTGATGGTATGTCTCAAGGAAACTTGGACCCGTCTTCGGCGCCGACGCCTGCAGAACCCGATACCTCATCACAACATGAATCACAGTCCGAGAATCCACCTCCTGCAACTGCCACAACATCTATAACCTTGCCACCACTCGCTCCGCCACCTATATTTAATAAGAAAGGCTTTCCGCTCATCATACCTTCTGGGCCATCAGAGCCAAATCAGACTCTTTATGTTAGGAATTTGTTGGAGCGAGTCAACATAAAAGGTTCGCGATAAATTGGCTTACTCGTGCTGTGTCTTCATACTAATCCAGGATTCTCTCTTTACTCTGCAATTGAAATGCTTGACGTCGACATCATCTGATCTGGTTCCATGTAAGTAGAAATGAAAAAAACCCTTCGAACTCTCTTTGAACCGTATGGAGATATTTTAGATATCATTGCAGCACCGACATTAAAGAAGCGAGGACAGGCATTTGTTGTATTCGAGGATGTTTCGAGTGCCAAAAAAGCCATCAAGGAATTGCAATATTATCCACTTTATAACAAGCCTATGGTACGAGTCCTCCCAGATTTTCCTCCATATTTCGAATCGCACACGGTGTAACAATGTCTTGAATTATTCTAAATAGATAATACAGTATGCCAAAAGAAAGTCTGATGCTATTGCGGCTTTAGATGGAACGTTAGAAGACCAGAAACGAAGGAGATTAGAAGAGCGAGGTAGGATGTATTTTTTTCACTCATGTTATTCACAGTATCTAGATACATTCTTTTTGCAGAGCGGCGAAAGCAGGAGAAGGCCCATGCAGTCACTCAACAGCCTCAACTTCCATTTTTCCCCACCCCCTTCCCTGGCATGCCTGGTATTCCCCCGATGCCGCTTCCTAACGCAACCGAACTTCCTCAACTTCCTCTCCCCAATGTCCCAGCCCCCGATCTACTTGTTCCCAACTCAATTCTTTTCATCGAGAATCTTCCATCCGGTGCGACAGATATTGAAAATCTTCTTGTCTCACTCTTCAACCAGTATCCAGGTTTTAAGAGCGTTAGATTAGTTCCAACCAAAAGTGATATCGCCTTCGTGGAATTTGAAAATGAAATGTTTAGTGCCATTGCAAGAGGTGCCCTGCATGGTTACAAATTGTTGGATGTGGAGATTAAGGTGACATTTGCGAAGAAATGAGGACCTGTAAAGAGCTAATATGGGTTGATTCCGATCATTGGATATCATGATCTTCCAATATTAGGAGAAGTCATGTGGTTTTCTAAATGCAATTGTACTTTTACGGACGTGTTTTGAATAAAGAAGAAATGAGATCAATATTGGGTCTTGTAACTGAGAGCAGCAAGCTTGCTGACATGTGCAATGAAAGAAGAGCAGCAAGGAAACAGTGATACATTGCGATCATTAATAGTACTCAAAATAACAATCTAATTACACTGTATTGTATTAGCTCTGATTATTAGGGTCTCCAAGAGATAACTTGAAAAGCCCTCTCGGCCGCAACAGAAATTTGGTTATTCGAAGACAATTTGAGTACCGTTATCTGTTACAAGTTCAAAATAAAAATGTTTGCGGATGCCGTAGAGCAATGATGGAATAAAATAAGAATATGAGTTGATCGCACATTATGCGATTGACAAAGGGACAATTTGAAATGAAAACATTCTGGTCAATGTCCGCGAGATGGAACTAAGTTCAGAAGCAACATACGACATCCAACGACCCCTGAAGAGCGAACCTGGCTCTGGAATCTTCCGCAATAGCTGAAATAGTTTTCAAAGCATTGAGTTGCACGGCATCATTTGGATCTTTCAAAAGATTCGACAATAAAGGAACCGCGTTTTCCTGAATAATTAGTCCTTTCGCTTCGACATCGACCGCAATACTTTGACGAAGAGGAAAGGCAGAGATGTGACGAACGGGAAAAAGTTAGCAGTTTGGAATTGATAAATAAACATCGCTATATTGATTTTAAATTTCACTCACCTCATTAGAGCACCTGCTGCCGCTGCTCGTACTTCAGAACTCGTATGCTTCAAGACTTCAACTAACACTTTGATTGTCATGCTGCTGTCCCCCTTTCCATCATCATCATACTTTACAATTTGCTTCTTTCCTTCCCTTCCGAAACTTAATGCCTGTAAAACATTAGCTGCTCCTACCATCACGTCGGTACCACCTATCTTTGATATTAACAGGTTCGTGAGGATCGGAATAGCTTGCAAGGCGATTGCTGTTTCTGCACAGAGTTCAGATGAAAGAGTCAAATTATATAGTGTCGTTAAGATAAGATGTTGCGTGAAGAAAGGTTCCGGGTCTTTGGTGGACGAAAGTCGGATAAGAAGAGACTGGACGATGGCTGAATTCTGGGATAGAATGGATGGGATCACTTCAAACATGATGAATGAATAATCGAAATTTGCGTCAAAGGACAACTAAGGTTTCTTACCTTCCGCTACCATTGAGATAGCAGCATAAACTCGATGCACATTCATTCTCACTGATTCATCTGGATCGTTTACCTTTCGTGTGAAGCACGTAAACCAAAAATAATAGCGAATAAATCAGTACTCAAGCATAACTGAGTAGAGCGTTAAAATCATCGTACTAATGGGGGCAAAACTTCAAAGATGTGATTCTCAATCAACGCATCTCTTCCTTTAGCTTGGCCTTCAGGATGGAAAAGTAGGAATCAGTATTATATTGACAACGATTGTTCACTACCTGCTTTGAGTCAAACCAATGTCAAAAGTACCTGCCAATATCATTAATAATTTCGTGGTTTTCTGTCTGGTCGTAACTTCAGAATCATTGACCAATTCGCGTAAAATGCCCAGTAAACCTTTGCAAATCATCGATTAGCTCAGCAGAAATGTGGGAAAGATAAATATATTGGTTTCAACAACAAAGCGAACAATGCGAATCAATTGACGAACCACTTGTAATTCCATCTGAAATGTTGTACGGATCATGTAATATATCAGTTAAATGAGTGAGCGCATTTTGCTTAATGTCGATACTTGAGCTTGACAATTCTTCGACCTTTACATTCGGATAGCAATTATCAAAATTCATAAAATACATTTTTAGGATAGGAAGGCGAGCATTATGGTTTTAGTAAAGGTATGCTTGTCCACACTGCATAGGATTCATAAAAAAAGTATACCAGTTTAAACACTGCTCTTCGTCCATAAGCAACTTGCCGCAATGGATCCAGGGCATCTGTATATTTCTCAAATGTTTGATGATGTTCTGAGGCTGGAAGGCTCGTCATATGGTATGTCTTTTCTTCAGACAAGTGTCAATTGAGTGATGTAAAAGGTGACTAGCGCGAAGAGCTGTGCTTGATCCGATAAGCCGCAGTGGCCAAAATTACATTTCAAATTCTAGGTTGACAATTGTTATTACGATGTTCTCTATACACAGAACTCATACTACTTTATGATTAAAGATTTATGGATTTTACAAATATCAAGGCATATGAACAACTACAAGTTTGCACCCCAACTGTCGAGGCAAGGGTAAAAATCATTGGGTGTGGTACGACGGTTGTGTCAGCGGATCGACTGGTGGAGCGATAAACTTTTTCTTTTTCTTCTTTAGTTTCTTCTTGGAAACTGTGGCTGATTGTGGTGCAGAGGAAGGGATGGATCGATCTTGACAAGAAACACCGGAATGTGGCGAGAGGGTAGATGCAGGCAGTTGTGATGGTTGAGCAGTAGACGAAGTGTTGGAAGGTGCAAACTCAAAATCTCGCTGTTGATTGCCGATGTTAGAGTCCACATCCATGTCATCGACCGTTAGCCTTTGTTTCATACTAGCAGTGCGGCTTTTTCCATCATGAGAGCTGACATCCTTAACCTGAATGTGAGCTTTTCGCAGTGCATTAGGAGCCAGCTCAACAGGACTGATTTCGATTTCTTCCATGCCATTAATTTCACCTGATCCCTCGTCCTCCGCTTGCTTCGTATTTCCTTCGCCCTTTTTTCTCCTTTTTCGTTTTCGTTTTCTTTTCTGTATAGGTCGATCACTCACATCATTAAGGCCGGCAACTCCCTTCTCTCTATCTCGTTTTGTTGAAATACAAATATGACTAGTTCCGGATAAGCCTGGAGAGCGGGACGACGGTGAACCACATTCAGGTATGGCCGAGAGCTGCTGTTGCTGAAAAGCATCATCATGAAATCGGATATGAGATGGTGTGTTAGAATGCTGTGTAAAATTTGTTATTTGATAGGGATTGAAATGTGTAGTCGGTGAGTTAGTTTGAAAAGGGTTTCCGTTTAAGATCTGAGCAAGCGTTCTCGGTGGTACGACCTGGGCCACTGGTAATGAAAGGCCAGGTATCGCCTATTTTGATGCCATAAGTCACATCCATGCATTAGATAATAGATATATAAAACAGGTGAGTGGAATCAATTAGGATCAGAAGCCCATACGCAGTAAGATTAATCAGGAAAGTCTTCTTACCGTTTGAAAGTCATTTTGCAACCACTCCATGCTGTTTGAAGTACCAAATCTGTCCATCGTTGTCCCGAAAGATCCCTCCATTTCCACAATGACTTCCTCCCCCTCCTCGGAACTGATTTCACCTTCTTCTGGTTCTGTTTTATCTCTCCTTTCTCCACAATCCCAATATCGATCTGGATATTCGACAACTTCAGGCGGATGACCCCATCCTATGATAGGTAACCTGCTTAAGTCGTCTTGTACATCATCAACATCCCCCTGCTCATTGCCGTTATGATAGTCGAGCCCAATCATAGATGATGGCCCGAAACTACTTGCATCCGATTGAGGCGAAGAGAAATTTTTACTTCGCTGCTGTTTTTTTAATTTCTTGGATGAAGTTTCGACTCGCAAAGTTGGAAGCAAGAGCGGAAGTTCCTCTTTTGACTTTTTGTTCCAGAAGTTGTGGTAATATGACCATTCTTCAGGCAGAATATGACGATAAGCAGCATATCCGTTGATTAATACGAGAGCTGAGCCGCTAGGGTTGTCCATCGCAGAACAGGTTAATGATGAGGGCAAAACGGCGGAGTTGGCTGTTTCATCAATCACAGCGCATCAAAAAATTTCTCATCTCTGCTTTCTTCATTTACAAGCAAACTGCAACAACGCAATATCCATCAATATAAATGAACTACTACATATAAGAGCGTAACACACATTATACATTTCGACGGTTCATATAAATACATAACTGTATGATAGTTACAGCATAATTCCATTTAACCCAAACGCGGTCTTCGCTGAACACTAGTTCCAGCAGACCACTGCTGCCAAGGCGATTCCGATTGCATTATGACAGCTTCCACAAAATACATAGACTGGCCTTCGCTTACTTTTTCTGTTTCCTCCTGCACTACCGGATAATTATTCGTTTCAGTTAGAAATGATTCTTCAGGGAAAGAAGACGGCGGCACCATTTCAAAGAACCTACGAGGCGCCGATTGGGAAGTGTCGGAATTGCTCATCTCTAATCTATGTTGAGAAGGTTCCACAACACGAGAGTAAGCTTTGTTTGGGCCGCCTTGCTGAAACCGCCGATTCCCACATATGCCAAGACGAGGGCCACCCAATCCCTCAGAAACATCAGACGACCTAGCTTGAATTCCAAACGATACATCGTTGCTCTGTAACGAGCCGGGAAGTTTCTGAATACTATAGCTTGGGTGTGCCAAAGTATTGCTCGAGTTGTGCGACGGTCTAAGGAATTCCTGATTGCGATTGAATTTGCGTTTCTTTCTCGGTTCGGTCAATACCGCTGTCGTCTTCCTGTCTTCTTTGATTGATAGGATATTTGGCTGTTTAATCGGTATTTTTTCCGAAGGTATTTGACTACCATTATCGATAGGGTTGCGTCGTTTCTTTTCTCGAACATGCGACTTGTGCGCGTGATGATCTTGAGCACCAACTGATCGGAATGATTCGGACTTTGAAATCTTTTTGTTTTTATGAATCTCTTTTTTTGGACCTCTACTGCTGCCAGATTTGCACTGATTTGATATGATCATATCGGTGATAGACAGAGTCATTGCACGACGAGCGGAGCAGGGCTTCAACAATTCCTAAATCTTTAGATAAGCATCAGTGGCAAAAAATAGAAATCATGTGGAAAAAACATACGCGCACACAATTGATTATATTCTCCAACGATGTAGACAAGTTGGAAATGCCGGTGACTGATTCGTCGGGAAGAAAATTATCCTTGAAAAATCCATTTGGCGCTCGCAGATCACTCAATATTTGCGGTACCAGCGCAAAAAGGAACTTATACCTACAAATGTCATTAGACACGTCGAGAGGCATTCAGTATGATATTACAACCAACCGTTTGTTTAAAGACGCATCCAACATTTCGTCAATTTGAAAGTCCCAAGATGTCGCAGCCATGTATATACCATAAATTGCATATTCGATCAATTGGAAAAAGGATCTTCGATACTCGTTTGACAATCGAGGAGATTGTCGTAAGGAGGGAAATACTGCGGGAAGGGATCGTTCGATCGGTAGGGAAATGGCATTCGCGGCTGATTCTGTATTAATAAACAGCTATGAATGAAGTAAGTACCCAGACTCATCAAGGCAGGTCAGCCGCTATTCCTGAATCATTCAAAATATCCTACCTGCAATGCCCGCTTCCACAAAATGAACATGTCGTGTTTCAATTTTTCATTGTGCGGGCCATTGTCGTCACTCAAACTCTGGCTGGGCGGTTTGACAAGATGTTGAAAGATCGTCAAACTATGCCGTAACAGCGTGACTGCGTATTTCATTAACAAATTACGGCGGTTCGTGCGTTCGCCTTCTAGCGATGATTCACTAAAAGATGTATCACAGAGGACGAAATTGACATGCGCACTGATGTATTCTGCGTAGTCCACAGCAAAGATAACATGTGCCTGTTTCATATTCTGGTTAATAAAACCTCATGTTGACTGATGAACCAAGATAGTAATGTAACAATGACCTCCAATAACGGCATCGTAAAATTTGTAGCAATACCAACTCGGACGGTGATGTCGTGGGGCTAGTCAAAAGACGTTAAATACCGCAAAAAAAAGAAAAAAAGTTCGAGGAAACCTCACATCCGCTGAATTTTCGATAGCTTCGTCAGTTAATGCAATAGACGCCTGCGTAAAAAAGGCTTCACATAGATCGGACGCAATTTCCCTTTGAGGCGTCAGAACCAATGAATTCTCATCTCTTTTCTGCTCTCCTTTTGCGTCTTCCTCCATCTCCCTTGAGATAATTTTTAAAAGGCTTGAGTCGTAGTATAGAGGGAACAGTCGCTGTATGCAAAGGCACAACTGTTCGAAGATCTCGTCTGAAAACTCGAATGAGGAAAATGCCTGGGAGTCATTGTAATAATCAGCCATCAACAGAAAAAGAAACCGGGTAATTCAGAGATAAAGAACATACGTTTTTAATCTCTACAGCTAGCAAACTCAATCTACTGTCATCGTGGGCATATCGTAGTTGGTGTCCGTTTTTTGAAGCGAGTATGTTGGCAATTGCAAACTCACAAAGATAAACTTTAACCTCTGCCTTATCGCCAGAGTGCAGATAAGTCATAACGAGAATTAGGAAGGACACCGAATCCAAATTATAAAGATTTAGCAGAGCCATTTTGTATGGAGCGATATCATTCGGATTCGCTGAGAAAGAATAATGTGTCAATTGCAAACCTTTGAAGATGACCAGCAAGTACACTCACAAACCTTTGCATATGTACTCCCCGAGAAAATCAATTGCTTTGTATGACGTTAGCAAGTCAGATTTGCAGAGACAAAGCAGTTGAGCCAACGCTTCTGTTCTGATCGGGCCATTCGGGCTTTCGCAAGCGTCCAATAGTCGATCTATTTCGTTGTAAAGGACACATTGAGAAATAGGGCCTTATCAGTTAGATATTGCGCTTTTATGATTCAGAAACATATCTGCTCTTTCTAGGCTAAGCGTACTCGCAAGGAAAAAGAAACAACATGTACCAAAAGCTTCGTATTGCATGGAAGGGCCGAAAAGCTTGATGAACATAGGCACAAAAGTGATAGCTAATTTTCGAATTGCAACGTTATCGGAGCTGGCGGCATCAAGTATCGTCTGATAGGCATCGGTATACTAAATTGGTATGACGATTCGATTCAGCATTGACCGAAAACGAAATGAGCACGGAGCAAGAGTGTGTGAGTCTAACGACAATCGCTTCTGCGAGGAGGAACAAATTCAACCAACCAGATCAATCTCATGAGGGTTGGCAGACTCAAGAACATCGTAAGCCTTGTATAGAGCATCAGATGACACCTCTCTTCTGATTGCGGACAGCATCTTCAACAGACGTCCTGGAGACCTCCACAATGGGACAAGCGTCCGACCGGCAAGGAAGAAGGCTGCTGAGTGGACACGTGACAATCACGTGCATGAAATATATTGCAAGTTTACGGCTTCGGGACTCTCAACCTCTTGCTCACCATCATCGACCCAAGGATAAAGTACACTACAGATATCGGGTGCATACTCTGATTCCCAACAACTTGCACAACGCCCCCCGCCACATTCTCACCCAACCAGCCCCGATGGACCACCCATCCAATAAGCATTGTTACAGTCAGTCCCGCCGTCGGTGAAGGAATTCCCTCGAAGTACTTCACTTTCATCAGTTTAGGGTCCACCATGTCCGCCGCAGTTGAATTGAATCGCGCTAGTCGCGAAACGCAGCAGGCGATGAAGAATGTTAATAATACAATATCAAATAACTCTTGTAATCCTACAGCGAAACCTAACACTGCCGGCGCCACTCCAAATGATATGAGCTGTCGCAAAACGCGGGAGAAAGTGACGTCAATGCAGGTAAAGAGATAAGAATTCCTGAAACCACGTACATCAGCCAATGAGTCCAGCTCCTGCCCAAGGGGCGACACCATATGTCTCCATCTGGCAATTTGACCATCTATGACATCGAAGAAAAAAGAAAGTGGCAGCAGGGCAATCGAGATCCACAAAAATGAATGATTCGCGGTGACCAGATACTTCATAGCGAGGAAGACTGATAGCGAGCCACAAATACCGTTACTCTGGGAGAAAACGTCCATCAGTATCGTTATATTATCTCAATAAATCGTGAAAAGTAGCGAACCAGGGTTAACCAATCTGCTAAGGCCAAATCCCGCAGCATATTCAATCGGCGGGGTTTAGAATCCTTGTTCGATGAGGACATTTCATTGGCATGTTCATGAGCAAATCCATTGGCAGCGGATTTTTGAAGACGATTCAAAGCCGAAGAAAAGGGCATGACTAAATATAAAGCAGCGATATTTAAGTAAGCAATTAGGGTGAAGTGATAATGAATTACGAGTTTAAATCATTTGACACAGTCCATAACAACGGTCACGTGGGTCGTCTAAACTTTATATAGAGTCTTTGTCCCTGGAGACATATCTCGGTAGATCGAAACCAACGAATGATAATACGATGACAGTTGAATTACCGCAGCAATTGAATTCTTTGTCACATCATGATGATCTGGAAGATATTGAAAGCCTCACTCTGCCTTCTGACGATCCAACTTCCTCTGTAAATCGGCCGTCATTCCGCCAAGTCACCATTAAACGATTTAATCGGCGAAAAAAGACGGAAAAGGCGGAATACAAAGCACCAGATAGTCAATTAAATTCTCATTCCGATAATAATGTATCCGATGGCGAAGATGTAGAGGAGTCGATGGACGACGGCGAGTCATTTAATGTCCCCGTGGGTTATCTTCCTGGGAAAGCGTCAGTCTGGGTGAAGACATGGGGTAAGAATTGTTCCCTATATAACCTTTGACGTAATTTTATAAGCATGACTTTAATTTGTAATCTGTGTTGTAGGTTGCTCGCACAACAATTCCGATTCAGGTATGCCTATAGGTTGTCAATTGCGCCACCTATTTTATCAAAAAATTTAACTTCCTGTTCAATTAGAGTATATGGCCGGACTGCTTAATTCCCATGGCTACAATATTGTTTCGGAATCTCAGAAGGATTCTGCACAATTATGGTTACTGAATAGTTGCACTGTTAAGAACCCCAGCGAACAGACCTTCGTTAATGCTATCAACGCAGCTAAAGATTCCGGTAAACATGTTGTTCTAGCCGGATGTGTGACGCAAGCTCAGCCAAAGAATAAAATCTGGGAGGGCTTAAGTATAGTCGGTGTTCAGCAAATCGATCGAGTTGTTGAAGTGGTGGAAGAAACTCTGAAGGGCCATACAGTGAAGATACTCGAGACGAAGAAGGACATGGATTCCAAGAAGAAAGCTGGTGGGGCGCGGCTGAATTTACCGAAGATTAGGAAGAATCCTTTGATTGAGATTATTCCGATTAATACAGGGTAAATACCGTACTGTCGATCGGTTCTCTGTGTCGTTTAATTCATGTGACTTTATTGCTCTATCGCAGATGTTTAAACCAGTGCACATATTGTAAAACCAAACATGCTCGAGGTGATTTGGGCAGTTATCCGCCGGAAGAGATCCTTGCACGAGTTCGGCAGGTGCTAGCAGGTGAGTTCATTAGATAATTCATTTTTAAATACTTCGTGGTGATCTGACAGACGTTTTAGAGGGTGTTGTGGAAATTTGGCTAACATCAGAGGATACCGGCACTTATGGTCGCGACATTGGTGCATCTTTGCCTGATTTGCTTTGGAAGATTGTTGAGATTATGCCAGAAGGGACGATGCTTCGTGTCGGGATGGTGAGTTTATTCTTTGTTTATCCTCATGAATCCATTGTTAACAGGTTTCTACGTCAGACGAACCCACCTTATATATTGGAGCACCTGGAGGAGATTTCAAAAATATTAGCACATCCTCGTGTCTACGCTTTCTTACACGTTCCGGTTCAGGCTGCATCCAACAAAGTTCTCGACGATATGCGTCGTCAGTACACGCTTGCCGAATTCAAGCATGTGGTTGATTTCCTGCGGGATAGAGTACCGGGAATGACTATTGCGACTGACGTTATTTGTGGATTTCCAACGGAAAGTGAGGAAGATTTTGAGGAAACATTACAGTTAGTCCAAGAATACAAGTTCCCAGTTTTGCATATATCACAGGTAATGATTCATTTTGACCTAGCCCTTTGGAGACTTCGTGTGCTAACTCTATTTAATATAAAAGTTTTATCCTAGACCTGGTACTCCAGCTGCCCGACTTCAAAAACTTCCTACTGCTGACGTTAAACGACGTTCAAGGGCATTAACTTCATTATTTGAATCCTATCGCACTTATGATCATCAAGTGTCTCAAATTCAAACCATCCTCATTACGGAACTTTCGACTGATCAATTGCACTATGTCGGCCACAACAAATATTACAACCAAGTCCTCGTCAAACGAGAGCATCCGGAAGACAACAGACTGATGGGAAAGACGGTTAAGGTGAAGTTAACTGAGGCTGCCAAGTATCATATGATCGGTGAACTCCTAGAAGCCGGTGAAGAGTCGAATGGCGCGAAAAGCTTGGCTTCATTGAATCGAACTTCTGAATCCAAGTTGCCTTCAAGTACTTCTTCTTTAGAAAATCCAGTCGCGTCAGTGTCATCCCCTCGGCGCCATACGATTCCGGTCTTGCTCATCTTTGTGGCCGCGATGTATATCGCTGTAAATGAAGATAAATTGACTCTTAAATTATTCTCTTGCCTGGTTGCCTTGGCTTCATTGTATCTGAGCATCGTAACGAATATTGGACCTCCGTCGGAAAAGGCCAAGATGCTGTAGGCTATTGAATAAACTTATCTCTGTTGATGTACAGTAATATGATTATTTATCGGGAGAAATTTCTAGTTACTAAGTTATCACTGTGTGTAACGTATTTGGATGCACTTGCCGATGCAGCCAAACGCGCTGATCATCCAGCTTAGAGGTCGGCCTGTGACGTCACATCTAAATACAGAATTACAACAATATAAATTTCAACTCGTGTCACTATGAATATCTTGCATCTCACTAGTCATAAGATTGGTTAATTCCGCTACCTCAAGACACAGCCTTCCTCCGACCGCTCATAAAAGGGCTTGACTTTCATTTTCCAGTCTCCATCGTCTTTTCATTCTTAAAGATCAATGGCAAATTGCGCAAACCAGAAGCTTCTAGCGGTGATCTTCACGACACTAGCCTTCGCGAGTCAAATACAAGCGCAAAATGTCAGCGCCAGTGCCCCAGTCTTAGATTTAAAGTACGTACTTCTGAATCTGTTCCTACTAGACAATTATAAGTAACGATTGGGTTCTGTTAATCACTCTTAAGACTTGACGCTGGTTTAGTTGCTAGCTCATTAGCAGTGGATACAATTTATGTTCCACCCGATGGATGCTACGTGAACGAAGGCTGTGTTGGAGGGGTAGGTCAGAGGCGTGTCCTACGATTTGTAAGTGCTAAATCGCATAATTAGTTAGGATTGGTACACTAAATAGAATCATTTAGAGCACAAAAATCGATAACTATTCTGGAAGAGATGTCGTCGTCGGTGGCGTTCCCGCATGTCCAAGTAACCCATATCAGCAAGTCGCACCTCAGGGCATGTTCAACTATGACGTAAGAAGAACCAGCGATTCATACTGTAATCATCCTATTAATGGTCTTTTTCTTAAATGTAGACTTGCCATCGTCACTGGCATTTCAGCTCCTACACCTCCTATAAGATGACGACTCCTTCCGGCTCAGTTCTCTCTGGCCGTAAAAACGGGTTTTGCCTAATGGACACTGTACGTTAATTTTCTTCCTCTCGGTCCCTCCTATGAGTAAGTCTTGACGGTAACATTATTACTTTGGTTCAGGTCTGTCCGGCTAATCGGAAGAAATTCGATTGCCAAAATCAAGGCATCACCGCTGGATGCTCCGACTTGTATGATCGAAGCTTGCGTAAGTATCTTTGTCCGGCACCTGGTACCAATTTTTAGTGCAAATTATCGTAGCATGTTAATTAACCCTATGATTTATTAAAATTCCTTTCAGCTTGCCAATGGGTTAGATTCACTTCTCTTCCTCCAAGATCGACTTAGAAGACATATTAACCTTTGCTTTCGCTTGCAGGTTGACATTACTCCAATCGCTGACCCGTCGAAACCTTGGCCACCAAATGACGGGACATCAATGGGCCCATACTATTTGACCGTGGAACTGAATCCTCAGCATTCCATTCCAGAAACGGATTTCAGTAATAACGGGGTCACTGTTGAAGTGTGGTTGAATAGGGTGCCCCAGATTTCCGGCGGTGGAGGAACCGTAGAGCCAGCCTATCAGTGCGGAGCAAGAGGAAGCGGTCGCAGATTTCTAACGAAGCGATAAATGAATTTGATCAGAAGTTGCAAGACGGATCAACCATCTGATGATAGTGACAAGAACGCGGCTTTAGTGGAATGCGTGTCTATCACGAAGACACTTTGTTATAAACTTAAATAAAGCGATTTATCAGTTTATATCAGACGATGCATTTGTTCACATCTGGTTTGCATATGTGAGTGAAAAAACTTATTCCAAACGTATCATTCAAACCGATACCGCCAGGAAATGAACCCCGCGCAAATATGCAGTGCAAGTAGACTTCACGTCAATCAAAAAAAAGTCACGTGTTTTCGCATCTGTGACACACGCAATCTTGTCGGGTGTTTTCTTCTCTTCTTTGCTTGAAAAAAACAGTTCAGAAAACCATCGATAAACCCCGTCTTCAAAGTCTATCTTATTCGTTTAGCAATCAATAGCAGAAATGGTGCGTCGTCCTGCCTAAATATTCTGGCCCTCCTTTTTGCTGTTGCGTCTGAAGAACTTTGCTGCTTTATTTGCCTCCCGTCGTGCTCCTGTTACTCCCTAATAACAACCAACATTTACCATATAATCTAGTCTTCCGGAGTTACCGTCGCCGATAACTGTCTTGATGTCTTTCAAGAACTCAAACTTAAGAAAAAATTCAAGTATATTTTGTACAAGTTGAACGCCGATAACACCGAAGTTGTTGTTGAAAAGACCGCCGAGCAAGCTTCATACGACGAATTTATCAAAAGTTTGCCCATTGACGGTTGCCGTTATGCCATTTACGACTTGGAATACGAAAAGCCTGGCGAAGGTTTACGTAATAAGATTTGTTTCTATGCTTGGTATGTGTTTGTTTGGTTTTTGCATTTTAGACATCTTGGATGGGTTTGGAAGAGAAAGGACGAAGAATGTTTTAGTACGGCAGACTCTGGTTATCATTTGAACAAGTTGAGGGTTATTGGATCATGTCGTTTACTTTGGCGGTTCTTTCCTTCGCGAGACCGTATGGGCGTGTTGGCTTTTGTTAGAGCTGATTGTTTTTCATAATCATCGCACAGATGTTGCTTATAACATGCATCCTGACACAATATCTCATTTAACACTTAGGTCTCCCGACTCCGCCAAAATCAAATCGAAAATGGTCTACGCCGCCAGCAAAGATGCTCTTCGCAAGAAACTGGTCGGTATCGCTGCCGAAATCCAATGTACTGATTTAGCCGAGGTATGTTTATAATTAGATTATCTCTTCAGAGGTTTCCTGTCCAGACTTACTCATAAATAATCTCTTATTTGTTGCTGCAGGTTTCTTACGATGCCGTCTTGGACAAAGTCACCCGTGCTACCAGCTAAATGATTGATCCTGTTGATAATTTCTATAGTGGACAGTAGTTGTGTGCAGAGATCCAACCACAGAGCGAATCGTTAGATGTGATATAAGTTGAATGTAACGCTTAAGTTCTGTATTCTTTTGTCTGTTGTTTGATTTTATATGAGCCCTTATCGGTTATATATCACACGAAAGAGGTGCACCTTGTCCAATTGCTCTCCGGGATGACATTATGAATGTTTATTCAACATGTGCTCCGAATAATAATTCCACAGTAGAAACCGTGGAGGTGCGGGGGCCATGCGTATATCACGTGTGCGCAAGGCCACTGCCCGCATGCTGGTTGTTCCCCATTTCGGTTCCGTCTCTGTCGCAGTCTCCGGATTTGGATCCAATCTGTACACATTGCCGCTGATACGAGATACCTTTCGTCGATTCAAGATATCCACACACCCCTCGACGACGCTCTCCCTCAACCACAACCGAAGTCGTCACAAGTGGCGCATTTGTCCTGTCCCATTCCATCCCCTCGATTAACGTCCGCATCCCCGACATCAATGCCCCCCTCTACCAGCAGAACCCGCAAAGTTTCGAACGATGTCGCATCCTCCAAGAAAAGGCAAAAGCGAAATCAGAATGTTCCGATAAAGCCTACTCAGCTGCCGTCGTCGCCCGTTGTGGATTCACATTCATCAAATGCACAGTCGGAGGTAGCCTCCTCAATCATTCAATCGGCCGATAAATCTTCCATTACCCCTGTTAAAACTTTTGGTTTGTCTAGTTTTATTCATCTCATTAATACCGGAAAGTATCTCTGATTATCTGCTTTCAGCTGTGAAGCCAAATGAATATGCCAAGTCCCCCTCTACTTTGTTCAATAAGCTTGCTATCCAAGACAATGTTGAAGGCACCCCTCCACAACAACCGGATTTCTCGCCAGCATCGCTGTCTCTTAATTCCAAGGAGATTGACCTATCTGAAAGTAAGGGCTCGTTGGAAGAAGAGACTGATATTGACTCCAGTGAAGAATTACCTCGTGATTCGGATGGCTTGTTCTCTCCCAATAAATATCGATCATCTCGCTCCTGCTCTCCAACGCCTTCGTTATCTGCAGCAGTCAAAATGGACGCACTAAATATTGTAGATATTGAGAGATTGGATGATGATGAGATTGTAAAAGAAGCGGATGAGGAATATTCTCTGTATGTTCGTGTGCGTGGACTTTCCGTTGCCAATCACGGAAACTAACTTCAAATCCTTCAGGTTTCATTTTATTTGCAGTCTTCCTACAATACCTAAGCAACTGCTTACTCGACCTTCAGTGTTACCTGCGAAGACTAGGAGCAGGTTTGTTGACATACCTTTTTCGTTAAATTCAGCCAGAGTCATCATTGACATTGATTGTCCGTTACCTTTCTCACCATTTCACAGTCCCCGTCTTACATTGATTTTGGATTTGGATGAAACTATGGGTATATTCCGTTGTTATCGGCCAAAAATCGTTTCTATATTGACACGTCTGCTTTTAGTCCATAGTGAAATGAGACCGATGCCGAATGCAAATGTGTGTTTCTCGATACAGCATAATGGTGAAGATCACAATATCTGGGTCTATTACCGTCCCTATCTCTTTGAATTTCTGGAGAAAGCTTCGAAAATGTTTGAAATTGTCGTTTTTACCGCTAGTCAAAGGGTGTATGCCGATAAGTTATTGGATATACTTGATCCTGGTCGTAGGTTTATCAGGTAATTATAAGTAGGTTTATCCTTCCATCCGATTCAATCTAATTCTCTTCTTTCTATCCGAAGACATCGACTGTTTCGAGAAGCCTGTTTGAACATAGATGGAAATTATTTGAAAGATTTGTCTATTCTCGGAAGAGACTTATCACAGACGTTAATAGTTGATAACTTGCCTCAGGCTTTTGCGAATCAATTCGAAAATGGCGTGCCCATAAAAGATTTTAGAAGTCCGTTCGACGGTGAAGATACTAGCCTCATGAAACTTTGGCGATGGTTGTCGGAAGTAGTGGTTCATTCAGAAGATGTCCGGTATTCCATACGGCGTCTGCCACTTTACAAGAGATATCAAGATTTTCTCGCTCGATATGCAGAGTACAGGATATACGAAGAACGTTATAATTACTGTTTTCAATCACGAGAGTCTACTTCATCGGTGGTTCGATACGCGAGAGCGGAAACTTCGCTGTCTGCTGCCGTTTCAAGATCCAGTGTTAGCAAGTATGAGCGTGACGATAAGCAACAGAACGCCACTGAAATCAACTCAGCGTCACCGACATCCGCTTACGTTCTCGTTCCAGGCCTTAGTACGGAGCCTTGTCTGAAACAGAATTTCGCGAACGAAACATCGAAGGATGTGTGGCAATGTGGATCAACTAAGTCCGATAATTCCTATCAAAACCATTCACTTCGAGCACGGACGCCGTCTGCTCCGAAATTGGAAGTTTGATACATGTGCGAATACCTTTTCTAATAAGTTTTATGCTTGCAAGCATATTGCATCCGCTGCTTTTTAGCTTCTCCGTTCTTTCTCTTTACAACTTCAATAGTTTAGCGATGCAAGATTTGACAATATAGAAATTAGTATTAATGTCCTTTACTTTATAATTACTTTAGTGTCGTGTTATGAAAGAATGCCAGAATCTGCTTTGTACACTTGGACCGGAGTAGTACGACCAGCTCATTATGTACATAGCGTCTACTCATCAGTTTTATCGGTTCAGAATTACATAATATCTGGTGTATTACGAAACTTTGTACCATAGCAAGTTTAATTCATTTGGAAGGCGGTTATTGTCAATTATACTACTATGGTGGATCTTGCTCTTATTTTGAAATAATACAAATGCACGAAGCTGTTCCTTTTATAGCCCAAGCTGAGACAGTACAAACCATCGTAAATCTGTTATATACAGTCGTAATCGAAGATAATAATCTTTGTTTGAAAATCACCATTTTAAATAATTTGTTTGTTGCTTGATTGAAAGTGTCCTCTAGACAGCTGGAATGTCGATATCTCCACCATCTAACCATTTCAAGTCACCAGAATAGTCTTCATTCGCCCATTCCGGTATATCTGTCTGAAATCTATATATTTTTGTAGCTCCATTCTCGGACGCGTCACGTCTTTGATCGGTTAGAGATATTATAGACGGTTCATGGTCGATTTCAACTTTATCAATCAGACACGACAGAGGAAATTCAATCGTACTATTGGCCCCTATCGTGTAGTCATATGATTTTGCATGCAGATAAATTTGCAATTGATGAGGTTCAGGGTCTGGCAGGAGGGGTGTGTGGCATGCCGAACATGTCGGAAATATGGATTGCGGTCTCGGTAAATGTGGGATAGCGCGGTGCGAAGGAGACGGATTCTCTCTGTCCGATATATTAGAAGTATTTGCTTCACAGTCCACGGATATATGGTTTTGTTCTCCGCTCGCCGAAGATACCACGGATACCAAATCTGAATCGTTCATGTGACGCAGTTCCTGCACAGTATTCGCAATAACTTCTAACTCTTGATCGGAATAAATGCGTTGAGCAGTTTGCTCACCATATTTCGGAGCCAATTCACCTTTCAGTCGCCCATGTGCCACATCCACCATATTAGAGATTTTGCGCCAGATTTTCGGATTTGCATATAGAGGATCATTGATAATCGGATGCCCTAGCCATTGCAAATGAACTCGGATTTGATGGGTTCGTCCAGTGATAGGTTGAGCGAGAACGACAGAAGTTCTGCCGTTATACGATATGCGTTTGAATTTAGTAATGGACGGCTTTCCGTCAGGATGGACACAATTCAAACCCAACTTATGCGAAAAGACTTTAAGTGGTTGATCGACAATTATTGGACCCCTAAAATCAAGCGGATATTCAGCGCTAAACCGCTCTGGTGGGTGTCAGCAGATTATGAACTCACGTTGGAAATTCGCCTTTCACCCTACAAATGTACTCTTTCTTGACAACTCTCTCGCGAAACAATATCTCTAACTCACGAATTTTTTCTCTTTTCTTGGCCAATACCATTACACCGGATGTTAATCTGTCCAATCGATTGATTGCTATGCAGTCTGGATTAGCTGACATGATTCACTTTAAAACAGAGTGTCCTTGACTCGTGAAAACTCACAAAACACTTTCACGCCGATCTCTTTTTGAACTATATGAAGTATAGAATTGTGCCGATAACGTCCCGTTGGCTAGGAAGGGAAAGACATTGTTAGCGACAGGCCAATATCTTTAATGACAGGATGTAATCGTACGTGGACGGGAACGGAAGCCGGCTTATCGATAACGACAAAATCGGCCGTTTCATACAATATCCTTACAGGTTTTCCCGTAACAGGAGGCTCATGTCGGTGCTGAGTATTCTGAATTAAATCCATATTTCGAACTGTATAGTCAGTTGATACCTGCTGGCCATTGACGCGGATGTTACCACATTCTATCGCCAATCGATAATATTCTTTCGGAGAATCCATGAATTCTTTTTCATAAACATGAAGGAGAGTTGAACCTAGCCATCTGCCTTTGGCGTAGGTTGTGTAGGTGTGATAATACGGCTTTACTTTTCTAAGACCTGGTATGTGGTTAATTGCATGCAAAGACGTTGTCTCGTGCTGTCTCGAGATTCGTACCGTTCTCGTAAAAGTAATGCGCTGATTCGAGCTCGTCATCAGATTCAGTATCAATAGCCTTTTTCTTTTTAGAATACCTATCCAACTCAGCAGGTTCCTTCTTTCGTTTGTCTGATGTCATTTTCGCTTTAGAAAGCTGCATAGACTGATGGTACGTAAGTTGCAGAACCTTGTATTTCCTTTTCAGCGCGGTTGCTATGGTAACAGAGGCTCAGTCACCTCACCCGACACTTGCAAAATTCGGTCTTGTCAGACTTTTCTTATATGTTCCTACTTCACAGACCATGGCATGCCTTGTATAGTACTGTGGCGAATGGCTCTAGGAGAGGTTTGTATGACATTTTCGAGATAATATGATTTTGAATGATTTCTCATCTGTATTATTATCTTTAACAGTTGTTGTCGCCATGAGTGGAGGAATTGATTCGGCGGTTACTGCCCATTTGATGAAGCAGAAAGTAAGTTGTGTAATCTTGACATCTTATTCTGGCTTATTGAAGACTAATGGAATAGCCAGGGTTACTTGGTCGAAGGCATATACATGCGTAATTGGGATACCAGAGACGAAACTGGCGTTTGTCCAGGGGAAGAGGATTGGAGAGATGTGCAGGAAATTTGCGCTACTCTCAGTATTCCATGTTCTAAGGTCTCTGAATATATCATTTAAGCCGCCTGTCTCGGTATATTGACGCACGTGCACCCAGATTGACTTGACAAAAGAGTATTGGCATTATGTGTTCTCCTCGTTCCTCCGTGATTATGCAAACGGTTATACCCCGAATCCCGATGTGGTTTGCAATAAAGAGATCAAGTTTGGTGAGTTTGCAGAACAGATACGCCGAGCGAAAGGCAGTGATGTGTGGATCGCAACAGGTAAAACTTTCTTCGAAGTACCGGATTTTCACCGAACCTAAATGTTCTCGCTAGGACATTACGCGAAGATAAGAAGGAACGACAAAGGATTGATTCAGTTACTGCGAGGTATTTAAAAAGAACAATGCCTTTCAGCGCTCGCATATCAATTAATTGATTCATATGCAAATTTTGTACTTGAATAGCCGCTGATTCGAACAAAGATCAATCCTACTTCCTCGCAGGGGTCACGTCCAAACAGTTATCGAATGTATTGTTTCCGATTGGTGACATGACTAAATCGGAAGTGAAAGACATTGCGAAGTCAATCGGGTTGAGGAAAATCGTGAAAAAGAAAGAAAGTATGGGGATTTGCTTCATTGGACAGCGAAAGAGGTTTGGTGACTTTTTAGGTAAATCTTAGGTCCTACATCCGGTCGTACTTTGTGTGTATGAATTCTAATTATAAACCGTATAGATGACTATATCGAACAGAAACCGGGTGATTTCATCGATCTTGATGGCCGCGTAGTTGGATTACACCATGGTCATGCCAAATACACCGTGGGGCAAGCTGCAAAACTACCCGGTATGCCGATGAAGTATGCAACTTTCATGTTCTAGGATCAACTTCTTGCATCAGCCGGCTGACATAATTTTTTAAGGTATACCGTGTTAAGTAAAGAACCGAAGAACAACACCATTACCGTCGTTCCTGGAGTGTGTGTAGCGTTTCCCAGCCTTTTGTAAAGATTGTGTCTGTTGAACTTCTCATCTGGAATTTTTAGCAATCATCCTCTTCTGTACTCGTCTCGGTTGGTGGCGTCCGATTTGTCTTGGGTGAATTCGGATGAAGCAAAAGGTAAGTTGCGAATGATCTATACTGTCCGTAACCTTTCTTGTTTAACTAACTTATATAATTTGTGTTGTAGCTTTATGTAATGGTCAACACACTCTTTTAGCACAAATTCGGCATCGTCAATATCCGTCCCCGTGTACAGCCGTAATTAAGTGGGTAGCCTTAGATATTCCGTGTAATTATGTTTGTTATATTGACATTATTTCAACTACTATATAGAGATCGAGACTTAATCGTTGATTTTCGGGATCCCATAAGAGCCATC